>PVJI01003620.1:0-105000 GCA_004026765.1 Micronycteris hirsuta
ATGAATGTAAGCCACTGTCAACACAGGATCTTTAGATGTACTTGCAAAAAACAAATCTAAGAATGGATTGTGTTTGAGTAACAACAGAATTTAATGGGAAGCTCATTGTAATGTGATGCTTGGGTACCAAGCCATGGGACTTTCTTAGAAGCCACAGCTGTAGCAGTTCACACGGAGGGGCTTTGAATGCTTACGTCTCTTAGGAGGTATCTTAAGTACATGTTATTGCTCTGACTCCTACTTTCTACTCAGATTTCTCTACTGAGATCTCCAGGATAGTTTCAGCTTGCTCCACACCTTCTTGCTCATCTCCCAATCCCAGAGAGGCTTCCATTGGTTGGGAGATCATCCAGCCCTTTCCCAGGGCATCAAACCAAAGCACGTGAACTGAAGCCGTCACAGATATCTCTTCACATCAACAGGGTTGCAAAGTCTCTAGCGCTACATCTATTGTTGAAAACCCAGATTATATAGATGAGGGCTACACTGTCAGTCTGTCAGCATACAGATCTGACTACCAAGAAATAAAAAAAGTTGAGCGACCTAGAGCTGTTCAGAAAAAGAAAGTGAAAATGAAGCCCACTGTTTCCTGATCCTCCTGAGTCTCCATTTCGACACTACGCTTAGATGTTGGAAAGGCCTTCCTTTGTTGGTCAGGCTGCCTCTGCTTTTTAAAAATGAAAATATCTATTTTACTTCTGAAAATTAAAAATGTCAAAATACCAAGAAAAATTTTTTTCAATCAATCCACCGCCTATGTAAATAACAACTGTTGATTTAGTGGCATATTTTGTATCTGTACTTTTAAATAAGGAAATAAACCTCTCTATTTTTATAAAAATAATTCACATAGAAGAGAATCGGACATTGAAGAACAATGGTGAGTATGGAAGAATTACCTCCAAGTCAATCACCCAGAAATAATATTGTTAATTTTACATTAGAAGCATATATTGTCAGATATGTTTTTGTGTATACACACGCATAGAGAATGAGAAAGGGAGGGAAGGACAGGGAGAGTTGAAATGCTTTTACAAAACAGAGACCATAATTTAGAAATTATTTGTAATAAAACAGAGCCAAAATACATGTAACTTCCTTTAATTTAATGGAAGAAAAAAACTTTAGGAATTGTGGCACTTTAACAAAATGTTTTCTCACAGTAAGAATTATTAATATTTTCTAGGTGATGTTTCTACATTTAAGGAAAGAGAAAATAAACTCTGAATAGGAAATAATATGTGTTTTAATATTAAATACCATCAACTGAGCTTTTCCGTGAAATAAGAGGATGTTAGTACTCTTATGTGGTCTCACCTCTCCTCTATCCTCCCTTTCTAATTTTTAAATTATTGTACAATGACCATGTTTGTAATATTGAGATTCTGATCCTTAAAATGTATTATATTAATTCACTTAAAACGTTTAAATGAATGTGATATCTATTGCCAGTCCTTTTACAATAACTTCCATTCCAAATTATGAATTTTGATTAATGTCATAATAAGATGAATTTAATTGTCAAGTAGTTTTTTCAGGAGGAGCTCTATTTCTGAGAGTTTTTCCCCCCCAGTTTGAGAATATCTACCTGTAACTTTTATATAAGAGCAACATTTGCTTCATTGGATATGATTTTCTTGGATCACATTTTCTTTTTTTCAGAACTCTGATGAGCATGTGCAGATTTATGTAACTACCCTCGCACTCAATACATAGAGCTAGTCCACCGTTACAAAGAGCTCCTACGTGCTACCCTTTTAGAGTCAAACCTGCTTCCTTTCTCTACCACCCCCAACCCCTGACATTCACTAGTCTGTTCTCCATCTCTGTAATTTTGTCATGTTGAGAATGTTAAGATCGATTTTTTTTTTCTCAGTGTAATGCCTTTGAGGTCCAGTTAGGACATTTCCTTTATTGTACAGTAGCCATTCACTGTTTTTTCTCCTTTTTCTTCTGGTAACAGCAACTGATTTTATTTTTGGAGGATCACTCTTTCTCCATTTTCAGTCCATACACCACTGTGGCCCTAACCCCACTCTCCTGCAGTAGCCACATGACCAAAATCTGTTCTCACATTGCTCTCAGTGCGAGGGGGCAGGGACCAACATGGAGACAGCTTTACACTTTCTACAACACTCTATGTTAAGCCTTCTAGTAGTGACAGAATAGAGAAAGAAGGAGAAAATTTTTACAAGAAATTTGTAAAAAATGTTACCAGAGGAGGAGATATTTTGGTTAAATCTCAAAGGTTGAGTAATACTTTTCCAGCAGAGAAAGTAGAGGGGGCAATAAATCATCATCGTTGCCAGTGAAAGACACACCCGTGTGTTGGAGGACACATAGAAAACTGTAGGAAGACTATGTGTACCGTTATCTGAACATAACCCTGCCAGCCAGCACTCAGGACAAAACAAACTATGAACTAAGCATCTACTGCTACTGAATTTAGAAAGATAATTATGTAGCTAAGATTTTCTTCTCTTATTGAAATGAAACTGTGTTTGGATGGAAAAGTGTGTTCCAATTTCATGGAAGATATATAGTATGTTAAGAAGTTCAAATTATAAAAAAGATATCTCATTTAAGCTTAAGGATTTATTTGAACACTCTGAAGTGTAAAGAGGAGGGTAATTAATGAATTTACCAACTCTTCTTTCTGACCTGTTTGGTTTTCAGACATATTCTGTCCATGACATTTTTTCCCTTCACCAGCCTTGGCATATGAGCAGAAATTCTGCAGGGAGAGTTTACAATAATTACTTCACTCAATAATAATAGGAATCTCTCAACATATTAACCAACATCCTTCTACTTTAATGCTACCGAAAGAAGCGTCTACTTTGGCTTAACCCCCTCAACATTTCAAGCTCTTTTTATATGTTTTTCTATGCTGCAGAAGATAGAAATATGAAAAGTACATTCCCTAGACTCCTTTGCAGGTAGGAACTCCATTATAATAAACAATCATATATGTTTGCCAAAGACTTGAATACGGAACTAAGTTAAAAAGAATTAACCAATCTGCTGCTGTAGTTGTTCCTAAAAACTTGGCGTAGAATCTATTTCTTTGGCTGTCCCACCCATTCTGTAAGTCATGTCCTACAGTGTGATAAATCCACTTATGCCTCAGTGAACCAGTGTAGATTCTGTTCTCTATAACGAAACCCTAACAGTATCACCTTTGATCAAAGTTTCTGTACTTGATTCTTTTAAAAAAATACAATCACTTAAATATAAATTTATGTATAAAAAGTAGAATTTGGTGCTGAGCACCCAAATAGTTCATATTTTAAAATAAAGTATCTCCCTGTCCTGACTCGTGTGGCTCAGTGGGTTGGGCTTCATTCCACAAACCAAAGGGTTGCCTGTTCAGTTCCTGGTCAGGGCACATGCCTGGGTTGCTGGCCAGGTCCCCACTTGGGCATGAGAGAGGCAACCAATGGATATTTCTCTAGTATATTGATGCTTCTCTCTTTCTCTCTCTCTTTTCCCCTCTATCTAAAAATAAATAAAATCTTTTTTCAAAAAAGTATATTCCTTTTTTTGTTCAAACTGAAAATAAACTTGTGCTCATAATAAATATGTTAGACAATAGTAAGAAGAATAAAAAAAGAAAAGGCAAAAGTTTATTTCTGTTTTTTCCTGAGATAATTTCCATTCTTTTTCTGTGCTTGGACACATATAACACACATATTTTGTAAAACCAAGAACATGACAAAATTATTGCTCTGTAATACACTTTTTGTCTGGTATATTGTGAACATATTTTTATATCAAATCTTGATCACCATTATTAAATTCTTTTAGACATTGTACATATCTCTCATAGATTTTATAACCCATGTGCTATTTTAAATATTCAGTTTTTTTTTATTTTCAACCATTATAAGCAAAGCCAGAATGAACATACTTTATTTTTTATTAATTTCCTCATTGTAAATTTATAGGGAAGGAATTTCTAAGTCCATTTTAAAGATATTTTATATGTATTGCCAGATTGCCTTTTACAAAGACTGTTTCAATTTCCAATATTACCAGCAACTATGCTAGTGCCCATTATTTTACAAGTCTCCAACCCTGGGTGTAAATGGTCTGATAATCTGGTAGGGGAAAATCGAAGTCTCACTTTGGTTTGGTTTTTTCTTCCTCCTCCCCACCCCTCCTCCTCTTCCTCTTCTTCTTCTTCTCATGGGGATAAAAATCTTGTCTTTAGTTGTATGTATGTTTCTTCTTCTTCCTAAAGATCACTATTTTACTATTTTGTCTTTTTAAATTCATGATTATTATCCAGTCATATTCCTTATCATGATGTTAAATGTATGCGATGGTTTTAAAGGCTGCAATTATTCTTGAAGTGTTTTGAAATAGTGTTGTTTCTGAGGCTGAAGCTGAATCGGATGGCACATTCCTGTCCTTTCGACTTTATAACTTCTGTAGCATTTGCTACAGCAACACTCTAGGATGTAGAACGGCCAGTGTCATGGCTTCAAGCATTCAGGCTCTTGGAGGACAACTCTCTGCAATCTGTATGTGGTTCTGCGGTACAAGTTACCAGAGCTTATTTAATTGGTACCTCTGCATACACGGAGTCTGTCTTCAAACAGCCACAGGGCTCATTGCTATTATTAATCTGTCTCTGTTGCCAGATTCATAGCTGCAGAGTAAGAAAATATTATCTGAGCAAATATTGAAGCAGACTTCTCTACACTGTTATGCTTCATTAAAGAAGACCTTTCATTCAGTTTGTTCTGGAGTAAAGAGAAATGCTCCAAAGCAATGCACTTTCCAGTTTTCCCCAGTATTTTTTTTCTGCGGTAGGAAGACAAGGGCTTCTCAAGAAGAAAGGCTTTAGGATAGGTGCCCTCTCTTATTCACACCCCTCTCCCAGAAATCTGTCTGTGGAGGGAAAGAATTGTGTCTGAAATGGATAAAGGGTGTTTGTGTGTACGCTTGAGCAAAGCGGTGAAATGTGAGTGACGTTTTCCTACTAATTGCTGAAGCATATGCGTGGAATTGGCTCACTGAACATTCAGCTTCCTTCTTGTGTTGAAGAAGAAGTTTTTGGGCATTTGGCTCGATTAGAAAGCTGAAAGTGCCATCTGTACAAGATCCTATGGTAATATCGTACCGGGATGCCTATCCTAATACATTATAAGGTTCTTCCCTCTTCTGCCTCAGTTGGCCCTTCCTTACTCATCAATTGAATGCACATGCTATAGAGAGCACATGGGTAAGGTGAGGGGGAAAAAAGCTAAATATTGAAATTGTTGTTCTGGATAAATAGTGTTGGTAAAACAAACTGGTATGTTTTATCACAATATCAACAAACAATAACCTCAAAAGAAGTGTTCTTAAAATGTCTAATCACTACTATTTTGGAGGGTATTGGGAGACTTATCTGGCTGATGTGGTTTACACTGACCTAGGTTATTGGAGGAAATTTTTAAGTTTTTCTTTAAAAGATTTTATTTGTATGTTTTTAGAGAGAGGGAGAAGGGAGGGAAAAGGAGGGGGAGAGAAACACTGATGCACTAGAGAAACATCCATCAGCCACCTCTGGATGTGCCATGTCCTGGGACCGAGTCACCAACCCAGGCATGTGCCCCATCCAGGAATCAAACCAGCAACCATTTGCTCCGTAAGACTATGCCCAACCAACTGAGCCACACCAGTGATGGCAGGAAGTTTTCATGTTTTAAAAGCAGTTGTTTTTAAACTGCCGAGGAGTGTTTTTCAGCTGGCATTGTTCATGTTGTTGTTGATAATAACCTTATGGGTGGAAGGAATGCTGGTGAGCTTATGTGGAGCCTTGGACCGGTGAGCCATTCAAACTCCTCTTTGGTCCATCTCGGATAAGGGAAATTGCAACCAAGAAACCAGATTTCTTTTCTTTCTTTCTTTCTTTTTAAGATTTTACTTCTTTATTTTTAGAGAAGGAGAGGGAGGGAGAAAGAAAGGGAGAGAAACATCAATGTGTGGTTGCCTCTTGTGCGCCCCCTACTGGAGGCTGGCCCACAACCCAGGCATGTGCCCTGACTGGGAATTGAACTGACACCCCTTTGGTTCACAGGCCGACACTCAATCCACTGAGCCGTACCAGTCAGGGCTGGATTTCTTTTCTTTTAAAACCTTTTTCCTTTAAGTTTTTATATCCATGTGCACTGAAAAATGACTGTTGCTAGCTCCTCCCACTTTATTTTATATTAAAACTTTGTGGAACAAAGGCCATGGAGTCCTAGTCCTAGTTTCCAGAGAGACTACAGAGTGTCTTCAGGCAGATGAATCAGTTTCATTATTTAGTAACTTCAGCGAAAGCTGGGGCACAATTATGTAGAAGGTCACCTGAGAGTCTGTTGACATTGGGTCCCATGGATGTTCTCTCCTCAATACTCATATTGAAGGAAAACTACACTTTATTTGGATTACAAAATTATATTCAGAACTATAGATAAAAATGTCAGACTTTATCTTATATTTAAAAATAGACATTTTTATTATGTTAAGAAAAAATATCTAGCTCTCTCTTGTTACTACTTCTTTATCACAAAGAAGAGAGAAGTGAAATCTGTATTTAAAAGGCTGCAGAACATTGCGCATTTAAAGTACTCAGCAAGTTATTCCCTAAAGCACTCCATATGATATGTAAATCTTTTGATCTTGCACAAAATGCATGAATACTATAAAGAATAATGAGTACAAGCCTGGCAAATACAATATTGACTGTTGATGTAGGGTACTCAGCCACAGCTATTATTTGTATGGCTTCGCAACGTGACTGGGGGGATGCTTCTGTGGATATCTTAAGTCCGTGCTGGTGTCTGCCAAAGAAGATTTAATTTTATAAGACTTTTTTTCCCTTTTCCCCTTCTACTAGCTATTCTTGAAACCATTTCCTCAAGATGGAAAGAGACTTTGGTGAGGGTGGAATTGACTAAAACTTAAACAAAGGAGCCCTGCGACCCAGTTGTTATTAGTTACCATATGATGGATAAAACAAGATGGCTTTGGAAAGTATCTCTCCATAATATCCTGCTGAAAGAGTATTGAAGGAGTAGTAAACTGCCCTTTAAACACAAATTTTTATTTAAAACTTAGTCCAGCAATTTAAATGAAAAATTCCTTCCAGTTTAGTTTGTAGAAAAGTTTCATTGACATTTCTGAACATTTTAGAAATTACAGATTTGGTTTGAACTTGTTTCATAGGACTTACCTGAAACAAACAAATAAGTCACAATCTTTTTTGTGTATCAGTTAAAATTTGATATTTGAGTTCACTTGGTTTTAGTCAAAGTGATGAGCGGTTTTGTTAGCGTGGTTGGTTGTGTTTATGATGTGATGAGACCTGGTTAGTTAGCACAGTCCTGGAAATGGTTTCTAAGGACAAATGGTTCACTGTTAGAGGCAAGAAGCCACATGGTTTTGGAGCAGTTGATGTTCAAATGGCAAGAAAAATTGGTTTCCATGAGGAGGTATGTGACCCCAATATGCTAGTGTCTCGAACTGGAATTCATGAAAGTCTGCTTGGTTGTGTGGAACTCTTATCTAGATGCATGGCTATATTAAACCTTTAAACTTTCGATTTTAAGAGTTTTTGAATAGATTTGATTTTAAAATTTGTATGGGAATATAAAGAACCTAGATATCTCATAGGATATTGGAAAAGAAGTACAAATTTGGCGGTCCTCACTATCTGATTTTATTATGACTTGGTATAAAGTTGCAGTAGTTGAGATGCTGTGGTATTGGATGCAGATGTAAACAGGTAATGGCACAGGATAGAGGGCTCCACACTTTCGGTTATTTGAATTTTGATAAGGGCACCAAAGTAGTCCAATGGGGAAATAAAGTCTTTCTGACAAATGGTGCTGGAACAGGTGGATAACCATATGGGAAAATTAAGAAAAGAAAAAAAAAAGAACCTTGATCTTACGTCACATCATACACAAACATCAGTTCTAGTTGGATTATAGACTGAAACGTAAAAACTAGGACTCTAAAAAGTTTTGAAGAATAAGATAATATTTTTGCAACCCTGAGGTAGATGAAAGCTTCTTAGACAGGACACAGAAAGCATAAACAATAAAAGGAAAATCTGATAAACTAGGTTTCACCAAACTTAAAACTCTGCTCATCAAAAGACATCATTAAGAAAAGGAGCAGTCAAGTCATAAATATGGAGAAAATATTTACAAAATATATATCTGATGAAGAATTTGCATCCAGAATGTGTAAGAACTTATACAACTCCAAGTACAAAGATAAATAACCCAATTTAAAAATGGAAAATGATTAGAACAGTAATTGACAAAGGGAGACATACAAATAGCTATAAGCATGTAAAGAAAAAGGTGCTTAGCATTACCTAAAGGGAATGACCACAGTGAAATACTATTACACGCCCACCAGAAAAATGAAAACTTAAAAGACTGATGTTACCAAATATTAGTGAGGATATGGAATGACTGGAAGTCTCATCCATTGTTAGTGGGAATGTAAAATAGTATAACCACTTTGGAAAACAGCCCAGTAATTTCTTATAAAACTAAATATATTACCTATCTTATGTCCCAACAATTCCACTCCTGGGTATTTGCCCAAGATAAATAAAAACATATTCTAAAAACCTTTTATAAGAATAATTATACCAGTTTTATTCATAACAGTCAACCTGGAAACAGCCCTGGTTTCCATCAACAAAGGACTAGATAAACTGTGGTAAGAGCAACAAGAGATAAACCAATGATTTGCTTCACAACCACAGAAAGGAACAAACTACTGAAACATGTAATATGTATGAATTTCAAAAGCACTACTCAGTGAAATAAGTCAGACACAAAAGATATAAGTCAGACACAAGTAGATACTGTGTGACTCCATCTATAGGAAGTTCTAGAACATGCAAAATTAATCTATGGTGCTTCTGAAGTCGGGGAGCATTGATAATATTCTATATCTAGATAAGGGTTTGGGCTATATAGGTGTATGCACTTGTTAATACTAATTAAATGGTACATTTAAGTTCACGCAATTGTATGAAAATTTTACCTCAAGCCCTGGCTGGTGTGACTCAGTGGATTGAGTGCTGGCCTGTGAACCAAGGGGTCACCAGTTCAATTCCCAGTCAGGGCTCATGCCTGGGTTGTGGATCGGGTCCCCAGGGGAGGGAGGTGGCCACACATCGATGTTTCTCTCCTTCTCTCCCTTCCCATCTCTCTAAAAGTAAATAAAGTCTTTTCAAAATTTACCTCAAAAGTAAAAATTCACCAATGTTACCCCAGTAAATTAAATTAAAAAAATAAAATAAATATTTATTTACCAAAAAAGGAAGAATTCATAAACATACTTTACTTAGTAATATGCATGCTGAATTGTTTGGGAGTGAAATATAACAATGTCTGCAATGTTCTTTAAATGTACCCTCCAAATAAGATGGGTGAATGGATAGACTGATATCAGATAAAGCAAGTTTGTATAGGAAAGTATTAATGGAATCTAAGTGGTGGGTATGTAACTGCTCATTGTATAATTCTTTCAACTTGTCTATATGTTTGACAATTTTCATGATATAATAATGAGAAGAACTCAGTAAGTAGCTTTCATTACTGTAGACTGTACTTTGTTTAATATTAAATGTTCACTTAATATTTAGGAGAAAGATAATGCAGATTGAGCTATTATCGCTTTTTATTCACTTAGCTGATGAATAGAACATTTGAAGTATAGTGACAAGTAAGGCTGTCAATAATAACAATAGAATCTAGTAAATTTAAGTGCATAAGAAGGGTTCAGCCATCTAAATCAATGGTTTCAAACTTGGTCAATTATCTGGATCATGTGAGGAAATTTATAAAAATATAGATTCATGACTCAACTCAGATTATTGAATATCTAAATAAAAATAGAGGGGAGAAGCACTTCTAAAGGGAGTTTTAAAAATATTTTATTTTTATCTTTATTTTTAGAGAGAGGAGAAGAGAGGGAGAGAAACATCGATGTGAGAAAGAAACATCTATCGGTTGCCTCTCGCACATGCTCCTACCAAGGGACTGAACCCGCAAACCCAGGCATGTGCTCTGACTGGAAACTGAACTGGCTACCTTTTGCTTTGCATGATGATGCCCAACTCATTGAAGCACACCGGTCAGGACTGAAGGGAATTTTTGAAGCTGAGTTTGGTTATTTTGAATTCAATATTTCTGTGGGAGATACAGCTAGAAATAACAAACGGACCATTCTACGTGTAGGTGGCAAGCATGAATAAAGTCCCCCAGTATGAGTGCATACGTTCACAGAAGATAAAGGTCAGAGTCCTTGGCAACACTAATATTTCAGACTGAGTAAATGGGAGGAAGTGTGGAACCAGGCACCAGCTAAATCTGTGTTTATGGCTGAATCCTGGGTGTACCTCCAGCCTCTTTCAATTGCTCCCCCTCGAACCTTGGCACACATAGAAAACTTAAATGTTAAGCTCCAATGCAAAGGCCGTATTTCTGAGCTTTATCTTCTTTTTTTTTTTTTTTAAGATTTTATTTATTTGTTTTTAGACAGAAGGGAAGGGAGGGAGAAAGAGAGGGAGAGAAACAGCAATGTATGGTTGCTTCCCCCATGGCCCTCATTGGGGACCCGGCCTGCAACCCAGGCATGTGCTCTGACTGGGAATCGAACCGGGACCCTTTGGTTCCCAGCCCGTGCTCAATCCACTGAGCTACACCAGCCAGGGCCTTTATCTTCTTGATTTGGTTGCCACAATTGTGTAATTTCTGCTTTTTTTAAATGCACAGTCATGCACCCTGAAACTGGATGTCATAACAAGACACAGTGTCTTCAGCGTGCACCAGCCCTTTTGAGTACTTGCGTGTTTCTATCACAGGGCTCCGCATGTGTGTGGTTTTGTACCTATGCACTGACCTGACCCCAAAGTCAGAAAGGGAAGAGATACAATGTAAAGGATGTTTATATCAAGTCACTTGAATATTTAGGAAGATAAAAATGGATCTATTGCTACAACCCCAGGGCATGAGGTACCTTTCATGCTGATTTGTTCTGCTATTTAAAAAAAATGCTTCATTATTGCAGTAAATGCTACATCATAAGCTCTTTCTAGTATTAGCAAGTTGCAGAACACTTCTTTGAGGACACACAAAGAAATACTATGCATTTCTATACGTCATAATGTTTCCAGGAGTCAACTTTTTTGGGGGGAAGTCATCTTTTTGTTTTGAGTGACAACTCATAATTACATCAACAAACACTACTGTTCACTTTAGCAGCCAAACAGATGGATACCCAGATACACTCACTGGAAAATCAAAAAGACCAAGATCCAAATATTTCTGTGGATTTCTTTTGGTTTGAGTTTAGTTATTTCTAATTTTATTACTATTCATTGAGGTTGATGACACTAATGCCATTTGAACCTCAATTTAGAAATCCTCAATTAAAAAGGAAATGATAAGAAATAAATTACTGTTCCTGGATGACTGACCCTATTTTATTTTATTTTTTATTTTTTGTTTTTTATTGTTGTTCATGTACAGCTGTCTCCATGTTTCCCCCACAACTCTCCTCCACCTCACTGATCCCTACCTCCCACCCTCGATCCTACCCCCTTTGGCTTCGTCTATGGGTCCTTTATGCATGTTTCTGACCTATTTTAACTTGGTCAACAATGAATGTTTTTAGAAATAATTACTTTTTTCAGATTCTAGTTTGAATGAACAGTCTTTGGAAAAAACACCAGATGTGGGAATGTTGGGAGTAAGACTTGTAATTTAGACTTCACAGTCAAGGCTAGGAAGGAAAATATTATGGATTGGTCCATGTCTGGCTTACTGAAACAGAACAATTAAGATAAAATGATATTCCAGCTCAAAAGTAGTTATACTTTTAATCTAACAAACTTTTCTGATATATTTGGAAAGTTCAGCCCATTTGAGATGGTTTTAGTTAGGGTAGAGGTTGAGTTGCTTTAACAAAGTAATCTTATAGTGGCTTAAAGAAGATGTTTCTAGGGAGAATATTCTAAGGAGGTGGTAAAGTCTTCTAAGCCTGGTTGTTCAGGGGCCCATCTTGTTGGCCTGCCGTCCCTTAGGGCATTATCCTTCTCTGCATGATCAAAGCACTTTGGTTAATCAAAGCCCGGGGCATGGTCATGTCTGTATTCCACTTTATGATAATGAGAAAGAGAGGTGCCCTGAAATAAATGGCTTGTCTTTAATTTTGGAGGTCCCAGAACTTGCACACACTCCATTGGCCTGAACTTAGGCACATAGGCACACTCAGTTGCAAGGGAGGCTGAAAGCATAGCTCTGGGTGAGCATCTGCATGTCTGCTTTAAACTATAGTTTATGGAAAGAGGAGAGAACAGATTTTGCCATTTTCTGGTCATTGTGGGATACTGATGAAAATGTTACAATGTGAGCTTGGAAGCTGTAACTTCAAAGAGCAGGACTTGTGGGTCAAACAATAGTTAAGTTGTACTAAAATTTATTGCAGAATAAGGGAAACAGAATGCAATCTATCCCAAATGGATACTTTTTGGAGAAACAGTAATGCAGAAAGACAGTAAAAGGCCTAGGGCTTAAATAAACACATTTGAATAGGAGGTGATGTGTTGCAAGACAAATGAAAATCAGTTGATTTACTGTGCCTCTCTCCAAATGAAAATAAGGTCACCCTAGATTCTGAGAAGTTCATATGGGAAAGGGAAGGCATTCTAATTAGGATTAAGAACATTATCTCTCTCCAAATGTCTGCAAGCATAGAATACTGGTTCCGTCTATGGCTATACCTATAATTTTGCAATATGACTTTTTTTTTTAAGTAGGAAACAATTTGGTAAACTGATAACTAATTTAGATAATGCTAATTGTATTGGGCAGAAGATGATTAGGAGGGTTATAAAAGAAACCTCAGGTGTGCTCTGCATGGGATATTATTGAAAACATGAATATTGTGTAAAGCTGTTATCCCTTCCACAAAAGAGAGATGATTCCTGGATGTGCTTATATTATACAAAATTAGAAGAGGAGGAGCTGGGGGCAGGGGTGGAGGGCACCGTGGTTATGCTGATTTTGCTGTACTCTGGAATCCCTCTTGAATTCCCTTCTGTGAATGGTGCATGTGCATATTCATCCACGTGACCTAATTGTATAACACTATCACCTGGATTATAATTACAAACCATACTTTGCATGTGGGTTACTAGTACCAATTTACTTCCTTCTCAGTTAAATAGCTTTGGATATCAAGTCAGCCCTCTTTATTTTAGCTTTCATGCGGTTTGCTGCCTTAGAGCATTGTGGGACTTATATACCCATTTCTGTGGAATGGTTGCTATTTTTGAATCAGTATTTGGAGGATTAGACAAATATTCGTTTCCCATTTTAAGTAAACATAGCGTGCTAATTCCACAGCATAGTGTCCTATATAGAACCTGTTTAGTGCTATTTGGAGTAATCATATCAGCTTCATGTCATGTGATAGTCACCAGGAAAGAGATGGTAACTATCCCAAGAGTACTCAGTCATGCAAAAGAAATGTTCTTTATGAGATGCAACAAACATTCTTCCACTTCTGAAATCCAAGTAAAGCAACCCTTCTGAGCTTGTTATTTTCTGTCCTTTTATCCCCACCTGCTGATCCATTCTCCACTTTTCTTGACCTTGCTTTGTGCCATGAGAGGATGACCCTTGAGGACCGTGTCTTCTGCGCTTCCTTATTGGTGGATTTATAATTAGATTTGGCCAAGCTTTAAAGATCAGAGGGTAAGAGTCAAAGTTTGGGGTTGTTCTTTCTGGCTCCCTCCTTCCTTCTAGTCTCCGTCTCAGGCCACAAGTAGTTCTCTCTATGATCCCAGCTTTCATTGGACTATGCTTTGCTCTTTCTTTTCTCCTTGCATTCCAGTAGCTTGATTTCTTCTCCTCGTCCCTTCAGTTAAGAATGTTGTAACAACTTCCCAGTGTAGCTAGAGCCTGGGTACCTCACCACCTGTTGTTTATTTCCTCAACCCAGGTCACACCTTCAGTTAAGTACTATTTTTCTTAAAGTTTCTTTATTTGAATCAGCTGGGGTAAATTCTGTTTCCTGCCACAACCATGACAGGGAAGTTGCTGACAAGCCTTTGTGTCGATCTACCTTCAACAGGTTCTGGAAAAATTTAATCATGCCTACTCTTTCTAATTTCATTTCTTTCTTTCTTTTTTCTTTTTTTTTAAGATTTTATTTATTTAGCCCTGGCTGGTGTAGCTCAGTGGATTGAGCACGGGCTGCAAACCAAAGGGTCGTGGTTCGATTCCCAGTCAGGGCACATGCCTGGGTTGCAGGCCAGGTCCCCAGTGGGGGCCATGTGAGAGGCAACCACACATTGATGTTTCTTTCCCTCTCTTTCTCCCACCCTTCCCTTCTGTCTAAAAATAAATAAAGAAAATCTTAAAAAAAAGATTTTCTTTATTTATTTTTAGAGAGAGGAAAAGGAAGGGAGGAAGAGAGGGAGAGAAATATGCATGAGAGAAACACCAGTTGGTTGCCTCTCACATGCCCCCCACTGGGGACCTGGCCTGCAACCCAGGCATGTGCCCTGACTAGGAATTGAGCCAGCAGCCCTTCAGTTTGTGGGATGACACCCAACCCACTGAGCCACACCAGTCCGGGCTAATTTCCTTTCTTTCTTTTTCTCTCTGTCTCATTCCAACAAGTCATCGCCCCATCATGCTACTAACTCGGCCCTCATCAAAGTCTCCAACAACGCTAATAATAATCCAATGGCCAGTTCTCGGCCTCACCCTACTTCACCTTTCAGTAGCATTGGACCCAGTTAACCAGTCACGCCTCCTTGAAACTTTTTCCTGGACATCATGCTCTGCTGACCTTCTAATGCCACATTGGTTAATCTGTCCCAGTCTCCTTTGCTCGTTCCTCTTTGAGACAGAGCCTGGAGAGCTGATTACCAAACATGCTTTCTATTCTTTGTGAACACTTAGTTAGACTGAATTTCTGATTCTCCCTTGCAATCTGGAGGGGCCACAGGTACCACTTCTAGGTACCATCCTAAAATCTTCCCATGTATCATTCTTCATGTTCCTTCCCTTTCTCCTCCCATGATGCAGATGTTCACAATGGCCTTGGAAACCATGTGTTGAAGATAGAGAAGCTGCAAAATGGAAGGAGAGTCACCCGTCCATCTGAACATCTACGTTGGACTTCATATGAATGAGAAATATACATCTATTGAATTTGAACCATTATTTATTTCTGGTTTTGTTTGTTACAGCAAGTAGTATCATCCGGACTGATCTGAGTGCCCATGGCTCAGTCCTTGGTTCTCTTCTCTTTCTACACCTTTTTTCCCTTGTGACCTCACCCAGTCATGTGCCTTTAAATGCCTATATTTTTGTCAGCTTCATCCTTCCAGTTGCTCAGACTACAAATCATTCTTGAACCCCACATCTGATCATTCAATAAATTATGTTGGCTCTATCTTCAAAATATATCCACCATCTGTCCCCTTCTCACCATCTCTGTAAGGATCACCCTGGTCTAACAGCTGTACCTGGAATACTGCAGTAGCCTCTTCCTAATTTCCCTAATTTTCCTTTGCCAAAGTGGGGAACTTTTCTTTTATATTTTTTAAAATAAATTTTCAACTTATTGCTCTTCCTCTTCTCCTTCTTGCATCCCTATGATTTGAATGTTGGTACATTTGGAGATGTCCCAGAAGTTCCTAAGCCTCTCCTCATTTTTTTGAAGTCTTGTTTTTCCTTTCTGTTCTGGTTGAATGTTTATCTCTTCCTTATGTTCCAAATTTTTGGTTTGAATCCAACTTCCTTTCCTTCTCTGTTGGTTTCCTGTGGATTTTTCATTTCACTTAGTGTAACCTTCATTTCTTCCTTTGTTTTTTTTTGCCATATTCAAGGAGTTCTCTGAGCATCCTGATCACCAGTGTTGTGAACACTGTATCTGATAGGTTGGTTATCTCTGTTTTGCTTAGTTCTTTTTTTTTTTTTTTTTTTTTTTTTTTTTTTTTTTTTTTTTTTTTTTTTTTTTTTTTTTTTTTTTTTTTTTTTTTTTTTTTTTTTTGAGGTTTTGTTCTGTTCTTTCATTTGGGCCATATTTCTTTGTGTCCTCATTTTGGCAGCCTCCCTGTGCTTGTTTCTGTGTATTAGGTAGGGCTGCTTTGACTCCCTGTCTTAGTAGCATGGCCTACGTAGAAAAGGCATCTGTAAATTGTGTGGGGTGGAGCCTTAGGTACTCGCCAGGGCAGGGCAACCCGCTTCACCATTTTGTGGCTGTGGGGGGAGAGTTTGGGGAGGGGACAGTGCCACTGTATGGCTTCTGGATGTTCACCCAGCACTTGCCCTGTTTCCAGTCACTTCGCCCCCTTCCTATGTGAGACTGGCACCCTTCCTGCTGCTGCCTTGGTGGTAAACCCCAGAGTGGGTGGGTTTGTGTTCTTTCTAAGACCACGCATACATAAGAACAGAATCTGGCACGCATAGTAGTGCTCAAGAAACATTTGCAGAATGAATAGATGGATGAATTTCCTGCATTCCTTTTAAACCAGACAGGAAAATTCAAGTTCTAAAATGCTCCTTAGGAAAAAAATAAACAAACAGATTATGAGAGAGAGAGAGAAGGAAGGGAGGAAGTGAGTAAGGAAGTGATGACCTCGTACTGTAACAGAAAATACCACCAGCGTTTTCTCAGCCCTCCAAATTGAATCCATCCCAATAACCGTGCTGACAGAGCCATTTGTAGAAGCTTCAGCTAGGAACGAGTGTTGTTAGATTTAACATAAACCAAGTGTCTTTATTTTGTATAATATTACCAAGTGGCTATAATTTTACCCATTTTAAATGTATTTATATTTCTCTTTGTAAAAATAGTGTTTAGTATACATAATTTGGAAAATATAGGAAAGGGTAAAGGAAAAAAGAGTGAAAGACAAGGGAAAAAGTTCAGAAGGAACATCCACAGTCACAAAGACACACACAGTTAACATTCTAGTGCGTGGCCTCCAATCTGTTCCCTTCACATTTTTGAGAAAAGTCATGTTTCTATACCTTACTAAGTTGAATACATTAGCAAGAACCTCAGTGCATATAACAGTAATCACTTATCAAATGCTGAACCAGAGCTGCTCTTGCCTCTTGTTGCACATACTTGGCAATCAGTTCCCGTGATCATAATTATCCCGTCATCAGCGGCATTTAACGACAGACAGGGCCATTCAGGCATTATAAACGGCCCAATGTGCAGATTTCGGCTATCCTTTTTTCTCAATGTGAAATAACAGGTTCATTATGTAGCAGTAATGAAACATTTCTTAGTGAAAAACCAGGAGAGATTAAAAATGGCCTGCAAGTAATGATGTCAAATGATGTCGTGGGGTAATTATTGTGAAGACTTAATTCCTGTGTCATCAGGTATTTATAGATATACAAGGTATTCTACTGATTAAACAGCATTCAAGGTGACTAAACATCAACTGTGATTGACAGTTTACAGCTCAGGCAGACTAAAAAGATTAAATAACATTAGAAAGTGGCAGGTGACTTCTTTTCCCTCGGGACATTTTGCCCTGTGAGAAACGATTGAGACTTCTAATAATATTGCTAGCAAGTAAGTTCTGAAGTGTTTGCTTGCAGCAGTCATATTCTGAGAAGGAATGCAAATCCTGTTATGCATCTTTTTCATCTTGGTGAGGTTGCAGTGGCTATAAAAGTTAGATATAAGGTGAAGTATAACTTCCCTTGAGACTTAAAATACCCTGAAACATATCCAACTTCTAGGGCAGATAATGTTTCAAAGCTGTTGGCCAAGATCAATTTGTTTTATATCTGATACATTCTCTCTCAGAAATAGAGCCAAGATTATCCCAAATTCAGTTATTCAGAATTTCAGGTAGCCAACCTTGCTTCTCTCTAAAATTTCCCCTGTAGCCGAGCCTTCAGTTATATTACATGACTCCTAATTACACACCTATGCATGCCTTACCTCAGCCTCTATCCTTTTTTCTTTCTAGAAGGTTCAGAGGAGATTTTCCACCATCTTCTATTTAAGCTACTTCCTACAAAGTCATAATCATAAAACCTGATGTGCTTGTGGTTCTTTGAACTTCATGAAATATTTCTTTCTTCTCTTCTATCTCATGGGGATAACCCTCTGCACAGGGTTATCATGAGAACTACATGAAAGAATGCATGTGAAATGCTTCGCACACTGCTTGCCCAGAACTTGCCAAATAATTATAAAGCATTTTAATTAACTAATTTACTATGTTTCATCCCTACAATAGCCTCCTAAGGTTAATAAAGGAAGCAGCATTATTTTTGCTTAATGAGTGCCTTTGACTCTAAGGTATAAAGGTTGAGTGGCTTTCCTAAGGTCAAGAGACTTGTGGCGATCTGAGTAAAAATTAGAATTCAGACCTGCTAGTTTCCAACCTCAGGTGTGTTCCCCAGAGTCTTCTAGACCACGCATTGCTCTTTGTTGAGAGTTGGCCCTCGACTTCTCCAAGCCTTATCCTTAAAGCATCGTGAGTATCACTGATGCTCCCAGCTGCGCTCCCATCAGCTGCTTTCATCCCATCCCATCGCTCTTCTGCATTTTGTGCCCATTAAGAGCATAAGCCTTGCTCTCCAACAGACCCGGGTTTGAGTCCTGGTTCTGGTTTTTAATAGCTGTGTACAAAAGGAACATAGGTTTGTTGTGAGAGTTAAATAAAGTGAGCTATTGCCTGTGTAGTACCTGGCACATTAAAGGTACTCGGCAAATGTTCGTCGATATTATTATGATTCCTAGATCAACCCCGAGCTGCGTGGCTGTACCTGCTGCCACAGACACGTCTCCATACCAGCTGTCTGCTTGGGCTCCCGCCAACCTGGCTCACGGCCTCCACTGAAACTACTGCTCTTCCTGTCAATAAATGCCTCCCTCTGACCAATCCAGGACCTCTCTCCTGCTTAGGGTCCTGTGGACTCATCCTTCTCCACTGGATGCTTTTCATTCTTGGCATCCGTGCACCCTGCCCCGGTGGTTTTTTCTGATACGCGGCTCCCTCCTCCTCTACCAGCATCACTTCCCTCGTCCCACCTTCGGAGCTCCGCCTATCCCTGCAGGCAAGTCTTGGATTTACTGTTCTCCTCTTCAACTGTACCTACAAGGACCATGCTTTCATTTCCCCCTTTGCATCGACCGCCTGGCATTCACCACCTCTGCCTCTAGAGCAGTTAATTGGTTTATTCCCGTATGGTATATATAATATTTTTTTATATCTCTAAATGCTTAACGAGTTGAGGGAAAGTGATTAACATTGTTGGCAGAAAGCAAACGGGAAAATGCCTAAGCACAACCTGCACCTCAAACCTTCTGAGGGGCAGCCCTCAGAAGTTCCGTGGGTCTCATCGCTTTGGGGCGGGTGTCCAGTAGCAAATAAATGAGCAATTCTCCCATCACCTCATTTCCGAGCAATGTCTTAGCAATCTCTTGAAAGGTTAGAAACAAACAAGTCCTGTCTCGAGTTCTGGTGTCCCATTTGGAGTCTCGTCAAGGTGGCAGTAAATTCAAACTCACATAAACGCTCTGGCCCTGCTGGGCATCGAACAAGTGAGGCGTGGACAGCCTGTTTGGATAACGCCTTCTGCCGCCACTCTCTCCGCACACAGTGACCGGTTATATTCATTGCTGTATGCAATCATAGAGTGCTGAAAACTCCTCTAAAATCTAAAAAAAAAAATCTTTCTGGTCTTGTCTCTTTTGCACCTGTGTGCCATGGTGTACCTCACAGTACAGCTGTCGCCACTCTATTGCGTGTCACGGATTAGGGTGTGGTGTTGGCCCCCAGGCATTCTGGATACCTTGTTACGAAGTCACCGGTACAGCAAAACTATGGCCGTTGACACGCAGTGGTTCTAACAAGGAAGAAATATGGGGGTAAAAGGCAGGCGCTTTGGAGCCCCTTTCTCCTTCTCCAGTTTGGTGCCTGGAGAGCCCCAAGTATGGTATAGACATGCGTGTCAGTGCCCTTTTCCACAGAAAATAGGAAATGAATTCCAAAAAATACTGGAAACAGCTGACCCTTTTAGCACAATGCTTAAATATGCTACTGCTGAGCCAAGGCAGCATGTGCAGAGTAAATATTTTAATCCCTAATTAATCACTTTGGTTAGATTGGTAAAACACAAGTCTAATGAAAATAATTTAAAATTTCCTTCATGAATAATTGCCTTGTTCAGGGAATTGTGGGAAGAGTCAACTGACTGACCTTCCATTCTTACTCAGCTATACTGCTCTGAGACTTAATTTGTGTCCTTCAACCCCTTCCAGTCACCGCCACAAGATTACAAATACCTTTTGTGCAGTTCAGCAGCAACTATGCAATATGACAGTTAAGTCAGCAGAGAGGTAAAGAACCAAGCAACTCCGTGCTTTCTCACCGTGGAGCCTTCCAGTACCCAGGAGAGGGGAGAGTGTCTTCGCGACCCTGCATTCCTTTATTAGGCTGTGAGCATGATGGATTGCTCCAGGTTATTGAACTGTTCCTGTTCCTTTTTAATTAAAAACTTGAATAATAAGGTGCCCAGGGTTTGGGCATTTACAAAGGGGAGAGAAAGAATTTTCCAGCTCTGAGTGCTGACGAATGCTATCCTGATTAGCACTGTGCCACCAGATTTAATTACTTCTTTGAGTAAATCAAATCTTTCTTAGAGGGCAATGTTCCCGGGTGGGCAGGGACCAAAGGTTAAGCCACCTTGCTAGTTACCTGTTCAGACATGTTGGGACCTGTTCGATGTGTGTTGTGAGCATGCTCTCTTACATCCTTACTCCATCCTGCTTGCCTGCCTCTTCTCCCTACCTTCCTCCCCGGTGCCCCTCGACCCCCTTCCAGCAATGAATATATTGCTTATCTGGTTGGAATGTCCCTAGGAGTGATGACTGGCGTTGTGCCATATGGCTGGTGCACTCTGGCTCACAATGCAATCATTGCTAAAAATTGCCTGGTCCACCAGTCAGTTTGGCCTATTCTGTGGACTGTCAAGGTCCACCTGGTGGACCATCTGCCATCTCCCCCTGGAGGTTCCTCCTCTCTTTTGTTTTCCAGTCTGGTCCTCCTCCTCAATCTTGCTCTTCTATTTGGAAGATTCAAATATTTGGGGGAATTTTGCTTTTGCTTCTCTGCAAGCAGGAGGACATGTTCTTGGGTTGCTGGAATGCATTTGGATAACAGCACCTTAACTCTTTGCTGTCGTGCACCTGCCTTTCACAAGGGTCCATAACTGGCTTAAGAAGCTTAGTTATAGGATAGAAAAATACTATTCAAACGGAGAAGCACGGGGGTAGGCAACTTCCAACCCAGGTGATAATTGCACCAAATTTTGGAGCAGATTTGTTGTCTCTATTCACAAATGGAATTAACCACATTCCATGCCAAAAGGGCAGGGAATGTGTACTAGGAAAGGAGCAAAACTGATGGTCACTCTTCCATACGTCACCTCTGTAGCTGGACCACCTTTCATTCTAGCCACAATACCCTGTGCAGGATCTCTGCAGAAAATGCACCTGGAATTGTTTTGGAATTGTCTGTCTGCACTCTTGCTTTCTCAGCTTAATCAATTACGTTAGGTTGGAACCCACATAGACCCCATAATGTCACTGGATAGGACTTGAACTATGGTGGTTCCCCTCTTGCAACTTAACCCTACACTGGAGCGTGTTCTATTCATTACCCGAGGGTCTTCACCTCTAAGTGTTTCATTCATTCACTGATGTTAACCAAACACCTACTAGATATCAAATACTACTGTGCTGGGCACTGCCCTAATTAAATGAAGACCCAGTCCTATTTAAGTTTTTCTGAATACCACCATTCATATGTTTCTGCCTTCTCTCTAACTTCTTACTTTAGTCTTAAAGCCCTCTAATGGCTGAGCCTGGAAACACAGTGAAACTGAGACTATATTGGGCCACTTTGCAGAGAGATGGATACGGGTATTTCAATACATAGATAGAGATAAATACGATATATGAGTAAAGATAGGCAGATAGATAGCTATAGAGATGTATTTTGGTACGAGCTGCTCTGTGGTACAAAAACATTAAAATGAAAGAAATATGAGGTCCTGTAGTCCTCATAGGTGTAAGTGACTGCTCAAGGTCACTTAAAACAGTTTTAGAGTTGAGACTAAAAAACTAGCTTGTGACTTCTCGTCATTGCTTTTTCCAACACACAATAATCCTTAGATCCTTAACCCATATAATTCAAGGTCTATGCTTTGATTACTTCTGCTATCCAATCAGCAAGAAATGGATACAATATCAAAAAAATTAAAATCGTTAATAATAATATTAGTAAAGCATGCATGAAACCTGATTTCAGCATACCTAGAATATATTCACAAAATGTTGGAACCTTTCACTGCTGTTTCCTTGAGATAGTTATTCTAGGCAACAGCCCAGAACTTGGCAGTCATCAACACTGAAGAGATTGTAGACCTTGCTGTCTCTTCTCCTATCCTGTTTTAATTACTTTGGTGGTGTTTCTCCATCGAGTGAGTTTGCACATTAACACCGAGTACCTGGCCCAGCACCAGCGCTGCCTCCTGGACTCAGTCAACTCTGGGTCTGTATTTGGAAGCCAAGAGGTGAGTCCCTCTTGATGTCACCTCAGCTTTTTATAATGACAGTTCCAGAAAGAACAGATCTTTCCCCTTTAATAAAGATGCCCAGTTTCCAGAAATCAGCCCGTCAAAACTTAAGCAAACTAGACTCACTTTTTTGGACAGATATTCACAGAAGGCTCCTTTTCTCTTTTCTTTATTCAAATCTTAAAGGCAGTTTCTTATTGACCTGCTGCTTGTTTTTATCACAGTGGCTATCTATTTCTTTAAAATACAGCCATGATTTTCGATAATAAACGCATATTGAAAACCTCAAATAGTCTGGGTATGTGAAATCAGGTTGCTGTTAACCAAATGAAGCACACAGCCCAGCCCCTTACCTAAGGCACACGTCCCACTTTCCTTTGTTGTTGTGAGGCATTGAGAGAAGCTGGGATTGGGGGACACAGGTCGCGGGGGGAGGACACGCTGGCAAGGCCAGGAAAATTAAGAGAGTGGATTGGGGAGTCAAGGGCAGATTGGACATCAGGTGGTTTGGGGAGATTGAAGGCTCCCTAGCTATGTTATTGCTGTGGAAAATGATAGAACTTTGCTGCTTCTGGTGGGGCCGCCTCATGGGATTTCAATCCTGGGCCAATTTTGTCCCCTCTGGTTCACAACATGCCCTTGAGAATCTTATCTGGAAAGATCTGAAGGGAGAGGGGAAAGCAGAGCCCTGTACTTGTCCTGATCACTTGGTTAGGAGCTGAACTCTGCTGGAAGTGAGAGGCTTAAAGACTACCTTTCAAAGATTCGGAAAGGGGGTTTCTGTTTTGGATGAGAAGCTGGATTAGAAGACTTTGAAGAGTCATATAACCAAAAGGGCTGTGATTTTCCCAAATATCATTACTCACATAAATCCACGTTGTACGAATATTATTTAATCCCATTTCTAAATTGGCTCATTAGTGTACACAGAAACCAAGGGCAAGGTCAGAACAGGCAACTGCTTCTAGAATTGGGTTTGGGGGCATCAAGAAGGCTCTACTGATCAGAAACATACTTGATTAAAGCCTCAGACTTTTGCTTCAGGCTATATCCCCTAGTCAAATGCAGCCAACCTCGGAGAAACAAAGCGCTAAGTGTTACCGGTCATCTAGTGCGTGTGCCCTGGGGCACAGAGATTACAGAGTGGTGTGATTAAGAGAACAAACTTTGCAAAGAACTTCCTGGGTTGGAGTCTCTATGTGAATTTTGGCAAATTCCTAGCCTAGTCTATAAATGGGAATAAGAATACCACCTACCGTTACTGTGAGAATTAGAGGACAATTCTTGTAAAATGCTCAGACCAGTGCCTGGCAGAAGGTGAAAGATCTGGAAATACCAGCCATTGTTCACTCCTTGGAAGTAAGCTGGACTTTGTGGAGGTGAAGGGCAAGGAAGGATTTTTGCATTAGAGACAGCATTTTTCTCATGGGCTGGAGATGGGAACCAAGAGAGGAGAAGCTAAAGAAAGCAGAAGCAGAGCGCACAGGAGACAAACCCCTTCTACTTCACAGTGTTGCCCAAGAAAGTCCAGCCCCGCTTGGTTCCCCCAGTTTCCATGCTGATGAGTAAACCCCAGATAAAAATTTGGAGAGAACTCAGTTGCCTCTCAACCCATCAGACTTAAAGCGCATAGGAGACCCGCCAGTTTTTTAGTCTAAGCCTCTTCCCCTCCCAAGAAACACAAGTCCAGGGAGAATCAAAGCACATGCGTTCACCATAAGGGCCTAATCTACTTTCTGGAAAATTGTCCACAGATTTTAATTAAGTTCTTCTAAAGACCAGTGAACCTAGAGGGCTCCAGACAAACGGTGGGGGAAGCAGCCGGCCAGGCGGCACTCTCCTGGTGCGCATTTCACCAGCTTCTCAGAGACGAGTTAGGGTGAGCATGCCTGACTCCCGTCTTGCTCCTGTCCGGGCCCAGCCTCATCACGACAGAAAGGAAACTCGTGTCGTGGGATGAAAGAGTTTTTTGGAGCCTCCTTCACTAGTTGTTTAACAACACAAGACAGCTGCCTTGCTGCTAGTCGTTTCCTCTCCCCACCTTGCCTTCTGCTTCTGTGCGGTTTAGGAATTAATTTAAAATACATGGCATCAGCGGAACAAGGGCATTAGACATTGTCCCCAGAAACGGACTTGTTGTACTCCAAAAATGTTCTTAGAAACACATGTGAGTTTCTTTGCTCTCAAATTAAGGAGGATTAGAGCAGCCAGACAGTTGCTGCTCAGTTCCTTTGGATCATGTGGCCAGGGCTGAGAGCCTTAAGTTGCTGGCATGGGCCTAAGTCAGTGGCCTGATCTCCAAATGAATTTTTGAATTAAATGATTGTCCCCCTCCCCTTTTTTCTTCTAATTGAAACTTCCATTGAAAAATGCTTAGCAAACAGATGGAAAACCCCAGAACAAAAGACCGTTGTGAAATAATAAAACGGAGGTCATTTGAAACAGTTTTAGGTAAGTGCTATAGGTGCAATTAAATCTTTCTTTTAATCATATTTTTATTAACTATAGAAATATTGAAAAATAAATCATAAGCACTGTAGACAGCACCTAAAGGATGGTTGGAAAGAGCTTAGATCATTTCATAGTTCACTATGTAATCTTCTTCCCAAACCCACATCAAAGATGCTAACGCAGAATAGCTTTATGCTTAATTTTTAAATTACAGTGAAGTTACCTCACAGATCTTAAACAATGTTTTATGACCTGAGCACTTGTAAAATGAAACCAAAATAAAAAGAGATAATTTTAAAGTCCAAAAATGAGAAAGAGCCATGTACTTAACAACGGTGAGGGCCAGAAACGTGTTTTCATAAGGAAGTGATAGTTTAGAAGTAAAGGCTTATTTGAAAAAGACAAAAGAAAGAAAGAAAAAGTCCTAACTTTAAGGAAGTGCAAAAATTTCAAATGTACCAAAGGCTTAGATTCAAAATGTTGAGTAAAAAAACCTCACACTGGAAAAAAATATATATTGTGTAGTTATGCATATTTCAAAAATTTTAAAAGGTAACTTGATCAATGAAAACAGCCTTAAGGCCAATAATTATTGGCTGACAGAGAAATAAACAGTGTACCCAATCAAATTTTAGACCTGTTTTAGACCATCAAACTCATGACAGAGACTCTTCATGTGTGAAGAGTTTGAGGTTTTACAGTTTTATCACCCTAAAGACCTCCTTATGGGTTGAAAAAAGATAAAGAATAGGTGTGAACAGATACTGTTTCTGACTTGGGTGCTGGAAGTGCTTCCTGTGGCTCGGTGGGTTCTAACCAAATCCTCAAAGATCTTAGTGTATGGTTGTTACCTTCACAAAAGGTAAAATCATAGCAACCTCGTTAAAGGAGAGTCATGGGTGGGCAAGAGGAAGGGACAAAAACGCTTGGAACAGCAATTAGAACCCAGAGCTGCTACCGAGACATGGCTCTTCCAAGGCTCTTTAATCTTGGATTTTAACATGTTGACTATCTACCTCTTAGTAATGAACTTGTATGCAAATGCTAATAGATACTTAATGGTTAACTTACTACTTTTTGTCTTGCCATATAGAAGTTCTCCCTTTGCTAGTGCAGTTGCAGGGATGATTCTTTACCTGCTCTCCCTGCTTGCAGAAGATGATACTCAAGAGAACCTCAGATGGGTGAAGAGATGATGAAAAGAGCTAGTCAGTTGCTCTAAATGAGTTTGTTAGTGTCCTGACCTTCTTTCATGCATTCAAAAGGTATTAATTGCATACCTATTATTTGCCTGGCACTGTTCTAAGTTCTGGGGATACATTAGTGACACATCATACAAAAATCCTGCCTTCCTGAAGTTTACATTCCAGTGGGAGTTGGGAGAAGAATAGATAATAAGCAAGTAATTATGTCAGAAGGTGGTAAGTGCAATGGAAAAGAGTAAAGCAGATGGGGGGGGGAGGGAATGCTACAGGGAAGGAGAGGGTGGTTGTGATTTTGAATAGGAAAGTGAGGAAAGGTTCACAGAAAAGTGCATCTTCAACAAGAGAATAGGGGAGGCATCCAGTAGACACCTGGGCGAGAGCCACTGGGGCAGAGGGAATGACAAGTGCAAAGGCCCTGCACTGAGGGGTCCTGGTCCATCCTAGGAGTTAGCCAGAAGGAGAACCTGAGCCTGAAGATATGTCAATGGACCAACCCAGACAAGATGGAATTTAACCGGAGTGGTGGATGCGGTTACAGGTAAGAGAAGGGCCCATTTCCATAGAGTCTGATAGGCTGTTGTGGGGACACTCTAAGGTCCCTGTGAGAGAACGAGCAAAAGAGATTGATCAACCACTATTGACTAAGAGATAAAATAGAAAATGGAAGAGGAGTAAAAAGGCTAGAAATAGGAAATGTCTGAAGTTTTGAAGGTAGAAGTAGTTGGATTCTGCAAACTACAGACCAGGCTTGTAAAGGAAAGGATCAAAGAGTAAATATGTAAGGCTTTGCTGGTTGTCTAGTCTTTGCCACAACAACTAAGCTCTGCCGTTTTGCCTGAGAGCAGTCATTGACGTTGCACAAATGAATGAGTATGGCTGCATTTAATAAAACTTTACATACATTAACAGACAATAGGCAGGATTTGGCCTGTAGGCTATAATTTGCTCATCCATGCAGATAGAGCAATGATTTGTGAGGACTTAGGTGAGAAAGCACAAAGAATAAGTTATGGCAGACCAGTCTGATTTCTTCATAAAGGGACTGACTATTAGTCTATTAGGATAAGTCAAAGAGGCTCAAGATTTTGGATCTGGACTTCACCGGGACACTTGACAACTTCTCTTTTATTTTCTTGTAAGGAAGACAAAGAAATTGTCTTAGAGTCAAACATGTTCCTCTACTCTGTATCACAGAGGCTGACCTCAGCCAGCTCCGTTTCTCAAGTTCTAGTGTCAGCTGACCTCCAGCTAGGTTAGGCCAATGGCAGAAGGGGAGAAGAGTGTATTCCTCCCCTTCCCTGTGCCTTACCTGGCAGCCCTGGCAGTGGCTGCATCTCCTCCTGGGCTTCAGTTTTCACTACTAACCGTACCCTTTGAGTACTTCAGTGTATGATTGACAGTGACTTCCTGCTGTTGCTATACTTGGTTGCCTTATTGTTCCCTGGTTGACTTCTCAGATCTTCTATGGTCAGTGGAACAACTCCCCTGTATTAAATTCTCTCTCTTAAATACTCAGGGTTGTTTCTGCTTTCCTGGTTGAACCCTGACTGTTACAGGTGCTATTTGTGAATGTCACTCCACAGGGAGGTTTAGACTTGTGTTACCAGAGTTCTCTTCTTTGCTCTCATCATTTTTATCAGTGACTTGGATGATGATGCAGGGGGTATGATAATAACATTTGTAAATAGCTTGGAGCTGGTTGGAAAAACTATTTGCTGGATGGGAGAGTCAGAATCTAAAAATATCTCAATGAACCAGATCTAACAAATAGAAATGCAGTAGGAAAAAAATATAAAATCCTGCACTTTGGTCCAAAAATCAAGTATGGGATAGGGGAACTGTGACCTAATAGCACATGAGTGCTTCAGGTATTTGGACTGAGGTCAAAATAAGGCAAAAGTTTACAAAAAAAAAATTAAAAAGCTACAGGAGGCATTGGTTCCATTAATACTTTCATTCAGAGAAAAAGGGACTTAACTGGACTGTTTTATTTTCTATTGGTCAGACCACTTTTGGGGTGTTGCATTTTGATTAGGGCACATTTTTCAAAGTATGGATAAGGTATTTTGAGACACATAAAAATGACAGAACAAAATAGGAAGTACAAATTGTTGAAGGCAAGTAGAAAGAAGCAGTCAGAGAGAGGCTAAGAATAAAACATTCCTATGACTAAAATGGGAACAGGTCAACAGCAGTTGCATAGAATGAACATGTTTGCTGGCACCTTTCCTTTGAAGAGGGAGAGGTTGCATAGCCTCCCTTTTTGACATACTCCACTACCTTATATATGCATGTTAGGAAAATCTTCCTTTTGTCTATCCTGAAATTGTCTTGCTCTAGTAAAAGTCCTGACACAGTCATTGTTGAAATGAGAGCTCAATTTTGTATTTAATCAATGGTCAAGAATCAGACTTATTCTAATTCTAGGCACTGACTCCCTTTGTGACCCTGGATAAGTTACTTTTAATTGCCTCCATTACCTCACCAAAGAAGAAGAAGAAGAAGAAGAAGAAGAAGAAGAAGAAGAAGAAGAAGAAGAAGAAGAAGAAGAAGAAGGAGAAGGAGAAGGAGAAGGAGAAGGAGAAGGAGAAGGAGAAGGAGAAGGAGAAGGAGAAGGAGAAGGAGAAGGAGAAGGAGAAGGAGAAGGAGAAGGAGAACAAAAAAGTTGTACATTTTGCAAATACTAGACTTCCAAAACCCAGAAAAGCTTTTTCTTTCCTTTTCCTGCTTCTTACTGTTTACATGTTTTGCAGAAATCAGAAGCACCAACATCCTGAGGTTGCTATGCAGATGCAATGAAAAGAAATGAATAACCCAACTAGGACAAAGCAAAGAATGGCATTCTTCATATTCCATACAGGAGCTGGCACCCAGCCTCATTAGAGCTGCTGTCATTGTCATTAGGTTACTGTAGGTCTCTCCTGTGCTTCCTTCTTTTCTTGAGTTGGTAGATTTTTTTGTAAAGTTGAATATTTAGTTTGCATTGTGCTCTAACAGAAACTTCAGGTAATTCTGAACAGCAAGCTGCTTTTCTTTGCACTCTGATTCTTAGCTGTGGGATGCTTTTGGTCTGGGCTGCTTACCTGGTGACCACTTTCTTTTTCTTTTTCTTTGAGAAGAAATTAAGAAATTGACTGACACATTTTCTGCCCAGACAGATGCAACCTGCAGAACAAATAACTTAGAGTTAGAAATCAGCGTTTCCTGATGTTGTCCAATAATGCTGAACTCATTAGCACTTGCACTGGATAGTGCGGTGTGTTTAGCATGGGCAAGTTAGAGGAAAAAATTTTAATAACATTTAACCTGATATTTTGTGCTATTTTGATGGGTTTAGGAAAAACCACTGTTGTTGCTCTAACACACTGTTCTAATATCTTATAGGTAATGTGAATGATTAAATTTTCCTTGTGATACAGTTGTCATACTTGACAGCTAAAAATGTAGTTCAATGATAGAACACCAGATTTTATAGCACGTGCCATTGTTAGCTTTCAAAGTTTTGTGACCAGAAGAGATCTTAGTGATTATGCAATTTCTGTTACAGATAAGAAAACTGAGGCCCAGAGAGTTGAGGGAGCCTCTTAAGGTTGCTGGTGAGAGTAAGACTTAGAACCCTGAGACTTCCACTCTACCGTCCCATGGAAACACTCTTCTCTCCCCATGCATGGCCTCATGTGTAGGTATACAATGCAGACTGGATGTTAACTGGATTATGGTGGTGATAATTTTGCAATATACACAAATATCAAATCGTTATGTTGTACACCTGAAACTAATATGTTATATGTGAATTATAAGTCAATTAAAAATATTTTTAATGCAGATCAGAAATAGTATTAGAACACCACAGAATAATACTTCTATTAGCTCAGCCTTGGGACTTGTCTATAATTCTATTCCAGTGAACAGAAAATGGATGTGGAAAAAGGATGTAGACATCACTTATTTCATTTGTACTAAGTTGCTTCATTATGAAATTTTAAGTTTACTGATTTTACATTTACTGTAAGACCTCTTTAAGACTTATTTAGACACTGATTTCTAGATATTTTACTCTTTGATTAAATGAAATGAAGATATAAATAAAACTAATGGAATTTCTAAAGCATCTTCCTATGCAGTGTTCAGTTCTTCTGAATCATTTTTGGACTTGCAGTTGTTACTATACATATTTTTTGCCCATGTTCCTTGTACTACTAAGACTATAAGTGATGCCCTACAATGTCTGTCTGGAAAAAGTACAGCTATTGTTAATATAACGAAAACAGTTTGTGTGACATCAATGTAACCTGGCAGCCAAGGAGAGTGGACTGGAATGCGCATGTGTGAACAATGACGACTTCACTGTACTAGTCAGTGGGGGTGTTAGGAGCCATTGAGTGAGCATGTGTACTGTGTGGCTGTCACATTCAAAATGACTGAGTGAGTAGAGCAATGAATCTGCATCAAACTTTGCATTAAGCTTAAAAATTCCTCCACAAAAGCTATTTAGATGATTCAGAAAGCTGCAGTTATGGGCCAGTGGTGACTGGCAGCTTCATCACGACAAAGAGACCAATCATACATCATGACTTGTGCAGAGTTTTTTGACAAAACATCAAATCACCCAGGTGACTCAGCCCCCCTACAGCGCAGATTTGGTGCCCTGAGACAAAACTAAAATCACCTTTGAAAGGGAAGAGATTTCAGACTGCTGATAAGATTCAGGAAAATACAATGAGGCAGCCGATGGCATTGACAGAACTGTATGAGGTCCCAAGCTTCCTCCTTTGAAGGGGACTGAGGCATCATTGTCTTATGTACCATGTTTCTTGTATCTCGTATCTTCTTCAATAAATGTCTCTAGTTTTCATAGCACATGGCTGGATACTTTCTGGACAGACCTCGTATTTCTGAAGAGTGCTCTTTTATGATTTTGGGATTTTTTTTTTCCCCAAGACAGGACACCCACTCTGCAAATTTCAATGCACATGTCCAGGTAAAGACAACTATATCCCAGCTGCCACTGATGACAACATGTTTAAGATACTTCCTGATGTTAGAGTTATTAAAATGCTAAAACATTTAGAGAAAAAAGAAAGGGGGAAAGAAGGAAAGAAGGAAGAAGAGAAGGTATCTTAGAATGAATAAAATATGGGTGGTCATCTGGCATTCTAGCATTCTTTCTGTTTAGTATATGATCGTCTATGTGTGAGTATGTGTGTACTCACCCAACAGCTAGGACAACTACAGAATTTATCCCATAGAATTTAAACAGCACTTTTCTGAGACTAACAGGGGACACTAGCAATAAATACTCAGGAACAACAAGCATGTATGGCCCCCTGTGAAGAGCTCTAACTTGGACGATGTTTTGTCATTCAACTTTATTTCCTCATCAGTCAAACTCCTGCCATCTACTCAACTGGGAGCCCTGTGAGGACAAGACTCAACTCTTCTTCATGTCCCTGACACGGTAGGGTGCTCAGTGAATGCTGAGCATCACAGAAAATATCGTGAGCAAGAAGACAACAGGAACAGATAACAAGCATGCATAAAAGCAATGAGCCTTTTAATTTTTCCAAGTGGTGGGTGGCCACGGATCCTCATGAGCAGAATGCTCAGTGGATCGGGCAGAGGTAAGCAGTCTGCGGCAGTGATCCAGAGCCGAAGACACAGTACACAATCCATCTGGCACGTATATGTACGCACATAGGCGGCAGTGTCCTGCCTGGCCACTGGGCATGCATGTGAACAGTTCACGTGTCTTACATCAGCAGGGCGAGCTAAAAGAAGCAGGAAACTACTCGGAGGCTTCCGCAGGCCCCTAGTCCCAGGTCCCAGATCCTGGTGTGGGGAAGGAGTCTCTGTTCTGTGAGGAGTGGCTGCCTGACCATTTAGTGTTATAAGCAGGGACAGGAAGATCCTAGGTGTTCAGACAATGCTGGTTCAAAGTAGATCTGACTCCCCTCCTCCCATCCACCTGTGAGGTTTCTTTTCTCATGGAAAGAAACCAGAACGTCAGAGCCAGGCAGGGAGTGGGAGAAAAAGGGACCAGAGAAGCACCACTGAGCCGTTTCTGTCACTGCCCCTGGAAGGGGGTCTTGGACTCCGGAGGATCCGTTTCCCTCCCCTACTCTTCCCTCCCTTCTTCTCTTCAAAGCTCTTCACCTTAGTCTCCTGGGGCCCTGAAGTTGCTTTCTACTCTAGCAAGATTAACTTTTTTCTACATTCTGCCCTTTTTTCTCTTTCCTTCCCTAAGGAAGTGAGAAGGGAAGCAGAAAGGAGCAGGAGGAGAAAGTGTGGTGGAAGTCTTGTGACCAAACCCCGTCTGACAGATGGCTGGGGCAGGAGCAACAGAAAGAATCAATCCATGTTCGCACTAAAAGCCACTGGTGCCATAGTCATGGCAGGGTTCCCACTCAATTGAGCTGGAGTGTGCTGGGGGTAAGACTCCCCTATCACAGGAAGAGAGCCCATGAGAGGTGGCCTGACTGGACCAGACAGGAGCTCTAGAAGACCAGGCAGGGGACCAAATGAGAGACCCTATCTGAGCTTAACGGGAGACGCTGGAATTGAAGGGGTGATTTAAGCCAGTGTTGGTAGAGGACCACAGAGGGGCTAGAGAAAGAAAGGACCGGCGTAGGTGTAATGGGACCAAGATTTTGGAGCCAATGAAGATGGGACAGAAGTACTAGCAAGAGGCCAACAGAGTTGGGGGAGAGGGTCTGGGTCTTGGACCCTGACTGCTTTGTGGTTTTTCTTCCTAAGCCAGGATGATGGCTTGGCTGGTTTCTAGACCTATGTTGAACACAATATTGGAAAGGTTGGGGTAGGGAAGGAAGAGACATAATTTAGAAGTAGATGATGTTCTTTCTTGTCGCCCTCACCTCTACGTACGGAGATCCCTTTACAGTGTTTGTAGGTATTCATTACCATAGACAACCCTGGCTGCCAAGAATGCTTTGGAGTCCTATTGAGGCCTGGCCTTCTAGGAGGAATCTTGCTTAAAGCTCATCTCTCGGGTCCTGAATTCTTCCCATTCCTTCAGTCAGTGTCATCGGCTGGGTGGTAAAATTGTACTCCGGTCAATCCACTTACTGTTCAGTGTTTTCAACTTATTAACATAGGAGCTCTCAGAAAGATACTACCTGAAACATGAAGACACGTGGTACTGAAAATAATGTGAATATTGGAATTCAGTTGACCTAGATTCAAATCTTCATGCTCGCTGTAGGGCCCTGAGCACACTGTCTAACTTCTCAGATTCTGCGTCTGTGCAAGTGGGGAAACTACTGTCTCCTCACTCGGGGTTGCGTCGGAACTGCCGAACCTAGTGCCCAGTGCCCAGTAGATGCTAATTATCTGCCCCCTTGGTCCTTTCAAATTCCTCAAAATTGTAGATCATTATTCCCCATTTAATGATTAGTAAATACAGTAGTTGTTTTCATTTGGCTAAAGTCCACTTAAAGGAATGAGGTCAAGTAATCTTAAACATCAGATTAATTTTTTCAATTAACTTACTGGCGGTTCTGCTTCAAATGACATTATTTTGATTGCTTGGAGTAAAGCAATAGTTAATACTTAGACTTCCACTTACAGAATAAAAAATGGATGATTTTAATCTGTTTCTAATCATTTTTAACAATAAAAACATCAATTAACTATGTCCCATCATTAACAAAAGGGCCATCTGGTTGCTCTGTAGCAAAAGCAACCAAGAAAACAAGGATAGCAGTGGGTTTCCGTGACAGTGTTCTCTACGGAAAGGTAGTAGAGGTCATAAATGGCTGTGGTTCACAGTTGGTGATTGTTAGAAAGTTAAAAAAAAAGCATACAAAGAGAATAAGATGAAGGTGGTCGAAAGATACAACCTTCTCGTTGTAATAAGTCCAAGCAGATGGAATGTACAACCCGAGGACTACAGTTAACACTGCTCTGTGATATATTGAAAGGTGTTAAGAGAGTAGATCTTAAGAATTCTCATTACGAGGAGGAAAATAATTTTTTCTCTTTCTTTTTCTTTTTTTATCTATATGTCATAATAAATGTTCATTAAATTTATTGTGGCCATTTTACAATATATGTAAGTCAAATCATTATGCCTTATACCTTAAACGTATACAGTGTTATATGTCCATTACAGCTCAATAAAACTGGAAAAGCAGAGAGTTTAAGGTACTCATTTGTAAATGGGAGATCAAAAGTCTTCAGGCACATGATAACAAATGGGCCTCTGAGATCTGAATCTACAGGCCAAGGGCATCTTCCCTGCAGGGTTTGGCAGAACTTTATTTTGTTAGTATTCTTTCTGTAAAGACTTCACATGAATAGGTATATAAATTCATTGTTTTATTACAGCAGGGTTAAGTAACCACTCCCCTAGAGAATTATTCAGTTACTTTTTTTTGGTTCCTGTCTGAGAGCTGACGGAATACAAGGAAAGAAAGGATGAAGAGATGGTTCTGGAAAGATTGTGAGAGAAGTCTTTTCTCCTGCCTTTCTGTGGCAGCCTACCCAAGGTGGAGAGCAGAGGAAAGCCAATTCAGTGAGAAGGAAATGTTTGTGGGACTTCTCAGAGTACCCGACCCTTGCCCGCATTAACCAAATGTGCACCAAGCTGATAATAGAGAAACTACCAGGTTTAGCTTTGAGAGTCCTTGGTTCTCACCCCCCTCGCGTAAAAGTTTCTTTTTTTTTCCCTTTAACACAATTTCTTTTCCGAGATGTTTTCAGTGGGAGATAATGCTCAGAAGGTGTATAATAAGAAAAGAAAAGAAGCTGGGGTCCCTTCTAGTGGGTGGTAGGTAAGAATTACTAATCCAATCTGCTTGAATTAACTCAAAACAAGGATTAGTGTAAAGTTCCAGAATATGTTAATCTTCCTTTATAGAAGTAAACTTCAGCACTGCCACCAACCCCATGGTTTATAGTTCCTGGGAACAATGAGCCAATTAAACTTGAGAGGGAAAAGGATCTTGCCCAAGTTTACTGATTGCTACCTAATACTCTGAGTTGCTTTGATTCTTGATTATTTGGCTTCGTGTCTCAGACACAGGAAATAAAACATCACTTATTATTCATTAGAATGTTCCTAAGTACAGTATACCTCCTAATTAAACACATACTCTTGCTGGTGTTTTTCATCTCCTACCTTATTAAAGAGCCTGTTTAAAATGGCTTTTGCATAGAGCTGACATTGCTTTGCCAAATATGTCTGTCAATATTAACAGATATTTTTCAAAAATACATTTAGAGCGTACATGTTTAATGAATGGAATAAATCATAAATTATTTGGATGCAGACCAAATAATTTGATAGAAATTTTCAAATGGAAAATAGATTCTTATTTTCAGACTTAAAAACATTGTAAAAAAGGTTGCAAAAATATCTCATTTTCTCCCTGCCAATCTGGCAGTGTTATTTGGGAAAACTGTAGGACCTAAGCTTATTGAAATTAATTCTAAGGAGGTTTTAATAGCTAAATTTTTTATAAAATTATTTGCTCTTATTTGTTTGTTTTCCATAGGGAATGATTGGCTTATTTTATTGAAATACAGGATAATGAATAGATGTTATAGAATATCAGTTACTTTGATCCTGAGTAGTCAGATATTCATCTAGAAACTACTCTAATAACTAAATAATAACAACCAAAATTTGCTAAAACACTAGGTACAAGGCCCTCTACATATATATTTCCTTACTTAAGCAATCTAAATCAATGTTAAGGTTTAAAATTGCTTTGGAGTTTGCGCTGCATAAAACTTATAATAGGGACATACTCTTGTAATACCTTAAGAGATCCTGAATTAGGGTATGTGTTAATATACTTTTTATGGAAAAATTTTAAAAGTATTTAATGATAAACACTAATTATTTTAATTAATGAAATCTACAAACAGATCAATATACTTTGGAATTCAATATCTTTCCAAAGATATTTGTGTAATTAATCTAAATTTTAAGTGCTAGAATCATTTAAAACTACTTTTATTTAAACTTAGATTTTTCAGGTTAAAGAATGACTTGATTTAACATTACCTGAACTTTATTTTTCTACACCTGTTTTAATTTTCAGCATCAGCAAGTTAGAGAAATGAAAGTTGAAAAAGTCACTAATTTAACTTTTTAAAAAACCTTGATTCTTTTTTCTCATCACTGCCCACGTGTAAACTCCATCCACATCACAACGAGAGCAAAATCCCTCACGAGTGGGCTGACATGAACGCCGTTCAGGAACTTGGGCTTCGTGGCACAGAACACCGAGCAATATTCTTGAAGAGCTGGAAATTGTTTACACTTTGAGTACGTAAATCTAAAGCCTTTTAAAAATACTTTTGAATTTTATTTGCAGTATACATATGCAGATTTATGTATTATAAACTGAGTCTCGTTGAAATGAAAAGGAGAAGGCAATATACCATTTCTTTAATACGGTTCACTAACCCCGTTCACACTGAGTTACTGACGCTCAGTAGGAGTTTGCCAGCACCATTTCTACTCAGCCCTTGATAATTGTGGAGGATTTAATTATAATTGAAAATGTTTTTTTTAAGAGACAAAATCTAATCCAAAAATTGATTTTGCATAGAATTTAATAAAAAATAAAAGCATAAAATTCTAAAACTAACAAGTGAAAAATGTCAGCACTAGGAAATAAGACTTTGGTTCCGAGCTCAGTCCCAGCACCTGGGTAGATGGTTCCTGACCTGGCTTCTTTCGTCAACTTCATGACAAAGGAGCAGGTCTCATACTGAGGGGGGTAAACACCTTGTGTAACAAAGGCAGGCACCACAACAGTACAAACCAGGTGGAACAAAGGCACAAACAGGCTGCAAACAGACAGTGTCCTCCTCTCCTGTACTGAAACAGGTTTCCCACGTCCGAAGTCTCTAGGTTTTAGATGTTTTCCTCTTGGACCTGCTGTGAGTTGTGAGGGGAGCAGCCTTCGGTCTTTGTGCACAAAATCAAAACAGCGCAGCAATGATTTATCTCTCAGGCGGGTCTCCTGTATCTCCCATATTTCCTTGTTCGGCTCGAATGCCACCCCTGCTCTCAGTTTTATACAAAATATGAACCTTGAGATACATGGGAGTAAAAAGTTAGCAAATACTATTTAAAGCGTGGTGTGCATTTCTATTATATTGTCTTGATGCCATAATCCATGCTCTGAGAAATTTGATTTTGTGGTTGTTTAAAAAAAAAAGGGATAGCGATCAAATATGGAGGTTTATGAGGTGGTGTCCACTTAACTCAAAGAAAAAAAGCCACTGCTAAAATTTTCAAAGAAGGTCCAAATTGCCAGTGTGTCCTACATACCAAACCAATTTCCCCATTAAGAACCACTAGGCTTTTACTAAACAGGAGCTCCAGTGTCCCCCAGCTAGGCCCTCTCACTAGATTCTACTGCAAACAGATCAACAGTCCCCTCCCTCCCCAACAAGCTGGCTGTGACCAGGGAAGGGGCCCCTGGTCTGCGTGCCTGGGCAGCTGACTCACCACTTGGGGTAACAGTAGTAATAATGTAACTGTCTTATGGTGCTGGACTGAGGAAAGCAGCACATCATTTGCTTGAAAACATGACCTTTTAATTTAAACAAAAGGCTTGAAAAAACAAAAGTGGGCCTTAACTGCAGTTTAATCAGTCAGGCGAGCGATGTCTAATGAAGCTGCCAGACGGATTTGTAGCCAGGCTGTCACTTCGGCCGTCGTGTTTACAGCTCCGGGAGCAAGATTAGCACCGTGTGGAGGCACAAACTCGGTCACAGTTTCCCGTGTCTGGGATGGCTGTAGGTATCGACAGTTTGATAAATGATTTTGTTGCATTGATGACGATTTGGAAAACCTGACATGTAAGAATTTAGTTTCTTGAGACCTCCCTTTTTTCCACTGGACCTAGAGAGCGTTGCATCAATGTGACACAGGTAGCAACTTTGAAAAAAATATACATGACATCATATATAAATATAGCTATAGCTCAATATATCAAAATATTGGTAAATGGATTTTTACATGTTCTTCATATGCTATTTTATCCAGTATTTTCAAGGAAAAAAAAATACCATTTGGCTTGTAATTCAGCTGAAAGTTCTTTCCAAAGACTTTTTTTTAATTGAGGAAAAAGTCACCCAGGTTTCAGTGTGATAACATTATGTCATAGATATTAAATGATTCTTCTACAGTTCAAATTTCCATCACATTGTGCTTTGAAAAGTCTATTCTCTGTTGCAGATTTATGAAATACTGGGGCATTTCAGTAAGTCAGGATTCTACTGGACTGGCGTTCTTTCCGAGCACTATGAGACGTGCCAAACCTTAATTTTCTTTCGAAACACTCAATGAGTGTTTAGTTCAAGACATGTGAGTGAAAGGGGTGTCAGAAAACTTAAAGGGAATATAAACTTTTTATTACTTTTTTTCAGAAATATTTTTTTAATGGAGAGGAAATTATCCCCCCGGGAAAAAAACAGTTCAACTTCTTTTTTATTTTTTAACTTGCCATATTTGTTTGCTGAAAATGGCATGCAATTGTGCATACACATTAATATTATCTACTTTGTTTCCTCTTAATAATCTAGGGAAACCTTCCCTTAATCTGTCACTCATTTCGTGCTGAAAGCACAGATGTGTTGCTTTTGTTTTACCACAGGTTTCATTCCATCTGTCGGAGGCCTCATATGTCAACATTTATCACATTTATTAGTTCCGAATTACTGTGGGGGAAACATCACATGGCAGGGGGAACACACTCATCATTCTTTCTTAACTATTTTAAAGTTTAAAAGTATTGTCTGTGCCATGTTGATTTAGCTCCTTTGAGCTAAAATAATGCAGCTTGAATAATTTTTTTAATTAAAAAATTTTTTTAAATTGCGTGTTTGCAAAGTTTTTCATTCCCCCCAAACCTCTGTAATTGCTTTGTCATGATTATCATTTTCCTTTCACTGTTGCTTTCTGTGGAAGCCCCAGGAAAGAGTTCCTAAAAATTAAATTTCATGCTTGCATGTGTTTCTGTGATCTGCAGCATGTATGATCTCTGAGTGGAAAACTTCTCTAAAAATAAATGGATTACCCTTTTTTACTCCACCGTCTGATGTCTCTTCGACAGATAGCACTGCTTCCCTGTGATCTCCAACCCGCCACAATTGAAATGACAAGCGTTGAAATGGGAGCCTCACGGTGGCGCCCTCTACCTTTGCCGCCCCAGCTGCAGAGGGTCACTTTGCGGAGTGTGGGTTCTCCAACTTGAATAATGTGGCTGGACCCCTTGTGAAAGGGTTGAATAGTCGTCACACACCCCACAAAGGCATCCACTTTGGGAAACACTGACCTAAAAGTTGGGATCTTATTCTATAACAGTGTCTTTCAACTGTAACTGCAGAGAAAAGTTGTCTTCATAACTGCTAAAAGGTTGCATGTTTAATCTTCATTCTGTTATTGAAATGAAGCAATTCAAAGTGTTTTATATAGCATAAAAGTCTTAGAACCCTGAAAACATGTCTATGGACCCCCATTTAAAAACCCGTTTTTCCTTTTGCAAGGAGATACATCACTTCTTGGCAGAAGCTGTGCATTTGACCTTTTATAAACTGCTCCGTAAATATCATCGTTGCTTAGTTTGTGAAAGACGAATGTGTTTCCACTAACAAAACTGTCTTTCCAGGGTTGCGGCTTTCTAGAATAATGCTTGTTTTCCTACTGGGCTTTCTATTGCTGGGATTTTTTTTTTTTAAGGCAACTAAATTTATCTAAGGGATTGCACTTTCAGGCAATCCAAGGAATTTTAATCAAGAACCAATGAAAAGCCGCAGTCTCTGATGGAAGGAAAATGTGACAAAGTAGCAGACCTCAGAAACACTAACCAAGTAGATTTTCTAATATTTGGTGCTTTAACTAGAGGCGAACTGTTTTCTAAAACGTATTTTTAAGTAAATGTTAGAAACAAATGAAGTATTTTTTTATGGGATCACTGCTCCTATGTGAAGTAATAGCAAGGAACCGCAGAGTTGGCTTTTACAGGGAAGTGACGAAGAGACTGCATTTAGACATTGGCATTCCCATGACAAGAACTCATCTGTTCTTGTCTGTAGGCGAGGACACACACAAATGAATTAACCGTCCTATTAATAAATGAGCTTTAAATTAAAGTCTTTGTTTAGGAAAATCAGGCCACATTGCTCAAAGGTACTAGGGCCTCCTTCGGTCCTTTACGGTTCTTAGAATTCTAATAAGCTTACAGGCCCCAGGTGAGGCCAGTGCTGTTGTGTCTCTCTGAGCCAACTCACACACCTCAAAAACAAATATATATAGTTACCCATGTGCCGCCGTGGGAATGTACCATAAAACCAACAGACAGAAAAATAATAAACATGTCACATAATAAGCACATGCTATGATGCGTGGCTTCAGGTTTTCAATGGCTGAGCTTTGTTACAATAACCACAACATGAATAGCTTTGGGAAGCAGAACAATAGGTCAACATGTAGGCCAAAAGAACCCATCACTCAAATGGTCTTCTTTTCAAAGCGCGGGTATCTATGTTGAGCTGAAGCTATGACTTGGCACGGGAAGACTTTGTTCATCTCAGTAGCTTCACAGAGAAAAATAAAACTAGTAAGTCTGGACCAAAACTCATTTTTGATAAGTCAAAGAAATTGTAGAGGTAAATCCTTTGTTATTAATCCTAGAAAAGATTCCATGTTAATTAATCTGGTATGTGATCAGGCTGTTCATTAAAGATGACCCCGAGTAGTCTGTCAAAAAAGGCTAGAAAATGTGGAACATGTACATTCCTAAGAGGCTGGATATATGCCCCTTACGTAAGAACAAGAAGTAGTTCTTTTATGTGATTATGATTTGGTGGGCTTAAAACACCACATCAGAAAAATACTTTAAAATTTTTATATGAATGACCATTATGCCCTCAATTTACCAGTGTTATTCTTAATTTTAAATATTCAGCAATAATCCAGGGAAAAAATGAACCCTTTAGCAATTTCTTTAAGTTAAAAATACAACGCCGTGTGCTGGTGTTATTTCATTAAACCAGAGTGTGGTGGCCGGGGACAGGAGTTCTGTTTCCTCTTCTCGTGTACCCTCAGCGCCTAGGTCAGTGTCTGACACGTAGTAGGTTCGATAAGTGTTTGTTGAATGAACGAGTGAATTCTATGCTAAGCCGATAAAAGGCACACACGTTAGTTACATAATTATGTGAAGACTGTGATAATGGTTGTCACAGTAGAAACAGAGATTGCCTTTTGATGTTTGTATTTCCCTAAAAATGAGCAGGGAGCACCTAGCCATTTTTACTATTGTTGCTTCAAACGTAACCGATTCTTCTGTTTCCAAAAGAGATCTTATTTAAATGAATGCTCATGGGGGAAATGTCTACTTTTAAGTAAATTGTAAGGGATCCATTTAGTTTACGTGATTGGTACTTTGGGCCTTTCCCACAATTCGTGTGTTTGCATATGAAATAGGGAGTGTGGTCTACCCGTGTTCTGCAGAATGACGGCGCAGTGTGCTTGATGTGCACCATCTCCAGCTTGGATGCGATGTATTATCTACCTTATGTTAGTTTTTAGGTGTATGGGCATGTTTGCTGGCAAACAATAAAGGCTCTACAGACTTCCAGAAAAGTATCAAGTCTTCATTCTCTTAGAAATGTATTCTATTACAAAATCCTAGCACTCAAATATTTCTAATTTTTCATTTTTCTGTGATATGTTCTAGGGGCATTTGTACTAGGGACAAGAGAATTATTGGCAGCAACTAAAATATATGACAGTGCATTCCAGGCTGAGGAGAGCTATTTCATCAACAAGTATTTTGAAGCATCCACTGTTCCCAGACCTGCATACGGCACTTTGGGAATTGAAAGGAAAACGAAGGATCTGACGTGAGGGACCTCTTGTCAGAGGAGGAAGTAAATCGCACGTGCATGTGCGTGTGTGCACTCACACAATTAATAAGAGAATAATCAAAAAACAACACATGAATAATAATAATTGCAAGATGGGAAGATTAAAAGCTTATTTAGAGATCCATGAGTACAAAGTGCTCTCTGGGAGTGGGACTCGTCAGGAAAAGCCCTCTGAAGTAGTGGGATTTGGGCAGAGCTTGTTAAATGCAATATTTTCTGTTGCCTTTCATTCAACAAACAGTTGTGAAGTGGCCATGTGGGCTGCGTCCCGGGCTAGCTAGAGCCTGGGATATCTAGATGAATGAGACAAAGTCGTGTTACCGAGTCTTATTGTTCATTTTGACCCTACCTAGCACATACTCTGTTCCGTATCACATTAGATTTTTACTTGACTATTTCTAGATGCAGGGACTGGTGTTGACTTTCTCGTCACTGCAAAAGCAGGGAAAGTTAAAGGAGTAACAGGATTTTGGGGTGTCCAAAAGGAGCATAACTCAGGTCTCTGGCACACATGGACTTCTTAAAACATCCAATTGTTTGGCCCATTGTGTTCAAAAGTATGCAAATCAGTCATTTGCCATTTTGTTTACAAAAGAGTTGCTTTATTAAGCTTTTCAATTAGTGGGTTTGATTACACAGAGATGCAGATTTAAACATTCCTTCCAAATTTCTGCTGATTTTTTCAATTTCTAATACTTACGATATTGTAGTCAAAGATTTTCACATTTTTTTAATGGAGGAAATTTTGTTTGTTTGTTCTCTCTCTTTCTCTCTCTCTCTTTTTTTTTTTTTTTAGCTTTTCTTATTGCCAGATTTTAAAAGTAAAAATTGACGATGAAACTGACCTCCCTTGCCTTTGGGACTCTCATGTTCCAGCTGCCACCTCTGTCTCTGACCACCTTCTGTATGGGCATCCTGGCTCCTCCCCCACCCTGCCCCAACTCCTCCTAATTTCTGCCCCTTCACCCTTCTTGTCTTTTTTGGTTTCATCTAAATGCTGCTATCTCTCAAGGGTCTTTGCCTAGTTCTGCTGGTACATCTACCTTGTATTTCCAAATTCACATTTCATTGTTCCACATCTCAAAATCAGTGTACACAATGTGGAATTTACTATTTTTTTCTCCCAAAGATGCTCCCTTTCCTACTCAGTCAATCTTTGTTAGTGTTACCATTTGCAATCTCCCAGCAGAAGGGTACCACACTTGCCTGGTTTCTTTCCACTTCTTTTTTAAAATTTTTATTACGTTTATTGAGGTGACTTGGGTTAATAGCATCATATAGGTTTCAAGTGTACGTTTCTATGATACAAGATCTGTATATTGCACTGTGCGCCCACCACCCAAGGTCAAACCATCCTCTGTCACCATATATTAGGCCCCCTCCCCCTCCCACCGCACCCCACCCCCATCCCTCTGGCAGCCACCACATTGCTGCCTATGTTCTTCCTGCTTCTTTCTCCTTCTCTGTTATGGATTCTCTCCTGCCATGCATTCCTTGAACATGAGTGTTTGCCAGGGTTCTGGCCTGGCTTCTCCTTTCTTGTCACCCCACATGTTCTCCCCACAGTAAGCTTTCTCAAATCTCTATGTCCAGCCCAGCTCCCCACCTCAATGTGCCCCAAATCATACTTGTCACTTCTCCCTAGTGCGACCCTCTCCTCACTCACCATGTGCTTCCTTCTATATTCAGTGAATGCAAGCACGTTCACCTGGCCATCCACTGCCGAAATCCAGGGATCACTTTTGACTCTCTCCACATTACCAGTGCTGTTGATTCGACCACCTCACTGTCTCAGGAGTGTACACCCCTATTACCAATGCCTTCTCTCAGCACTCATCAGTTTTCGTCTAGATTTCTAAGACACCATCTTAGCTGATACTCATAACAGCCCATTTTGCAGAAGAAATAACTGAGGTTTCGCTAGATTAAGTAACTCTTGTTTGTGATGACAAGTGTTGCTACCAGGATTCAGACCACAAATTATGCTGCTTGTTTGCAACTGTGTGGTCCAGAAACCCACATCACATCACCTGGGACCTTGCTAGAAATGCTGAAGCTCAAGGCCCCCCAGGCCCAGAGAATCAGACTCTGCACTTACCCACGTGCCTAGGTGACCCCTGGGCCTGAGAAGCCCAGCTGTCAGCCGGTGTTGAATTTAATTATCTGCACTTGCACACCAGTGAGAGTAGAGCGGGTAATTAAATCCAATACTTGCCTTCCTGTCCCTACTTTTTAAGTCCCTCTCACATGGTCTTATTGTGGTTTGACGTGAGGTTTGCTCTTTTAAGACAGAAGCATTTTTAACCAATGGCAATGCACCTTTCAAACACTGAGAAGTGGGGAACTGGGGTCACAGCTGTGTGACCTGGGGAATGCGTGCTCCCTCTGGGGTGCCAACTCCATGCTTGGCCATGACCTCAACTGTTTATCACCTGTGTTAACAGGAAAAGGGGTAAATAAAGGTATTTCAGAGAGGCTAGCTAAGGTGGAGGGAAAACATAGCCCCCGTTGTAGGTTTATTGCACTGCCTGGTGGCCGACTCATACTCATTTACAGTCATGAAAACAGAGGTGGAGAATAACTAAGGCTCAAGCGCACAGTGAGTTGGCAATAGATGTAATCACAAGACCCCAGAATTCCTAGCTCTTGTTCCCTGGCTCTAGCAACGGGACCACACACGTGAAATCATCTTTTGTACTGATTATTGAGTTCTCCTTTACAAAAATCTTGCCCTGGGAACACTTGTCTCCATTTCTGAGGCCGTGTGCGCAGAGGAAATCATGAATGCCACCTCGTCTGCTTGTGGAGGGGAGATTTACTTTCTGTATTTGCACTGACATCTATAGCCTGGGCTACCCTTCTTTGATGCCTCAGAACTATATCCAAAGACTGCTATTGTCTTACTGCGTATATAAGAAAATCCTTATCTTGGCTTTACAATTAACACAGAAGTGCTAACTGGCCATACTGATGAGTCTGGGGAGAGAACCAGAAGGCCGGGGAAAATGTGAATGGATTTCTTTTTTTAAAGGCAGACTTAGTGAAATTTATAGCACTGAATCCAATCCCATTAAAACGGGTTGTAAAAAAAAATAAGTTTCCATGCTTCTAAGCTGCTTTTATGTGGCAGTGGCATCTCTGCATGCAGCGTATATGTGTGTGGTGCTTTGGTTCCAAATCAGGCTGGCGCAGAGTAGACCTCAGATCTGCTTCCTTCCCTTAGGAGTCTTGGGAGAGAAACACCCGGCAACTCAATCTCTCTCTAAGAGACACTAGAGCCTTCTTCAGAGGGGAAAAAGGAAAAGTTCCACCAAGCCCAGTTTCGTAAACACCTGTGACTCCTTGTGAAGCCCACGCTGCAGAAAACCAACAGCGGGAACAGATGATGCTGACCTAGTTTGCTAGAACAAAGGTAGGATTTACGGTTTTGGTTGTCATGCATGTTCCTTCGTTATTAAGGGAAAGGATTTTAATGAACATTAGTTCTTAAGGAAAGCAGAGGCAGATAGTGGAGGGTGGAGTCCTGTGTTCTTTGTCCTCTATCTTCCCTGCCTGGCCCAGCCACCAGGCCTCAGCCACCACCTTCAAAACCCTTATCTGTCCCCCGAAGTGGCAGACTTCTTTAACCTTTGACCTAAATTGTGTTCGAACCTTCATCTTGAAGAAGCAAAGTTTTGAACATTAAGCCACTAGACTTCAAAAGCCCCTGCGTTTGTGTCCTGTTCTTTATCCAGGATCCCAATACCTTTGTCTGACCAGCAAATAAAGGGGAACCTGCTCATCCCCATCCTAGCAGCGATATGCTGGGTGAAGAAATCTCAGCAGAGGAGAGGATTTATTTTGTTTATTTGCTTTTTTGTTTCTTATTTCTAGTCACAAAATAAATGTAAACATAGCATAAGAAAGACTTCCATTTCTGCCTCCCTGAAAATACCTATCGACATCTTAAAAGTAAGTAATGTCAGTATTTTGGGATCCAAATTTAGAAAGTCCAAAATTAGAATATTTTGCAATCTTTTTAGAGTAATTTGCATTTGAAACAACACAGGCCATTTTAATGGACTGTCCTGTATATTCCCAATCAGATTCATGGGGTACTTGCACTTAATCAAAAGTACTCCCAGATGAGGATGTGCCTCAAAGAGAATGGGGGGGGGGCAAAGTAAATCCGAGAGGATTAACAGAAGAATAAAACCCAGATGAAACCAAATGGCCAAAGAAAAATTTGTAGAAGAATAAGTTTTAATATTTGTAACAGGGAAATGCTGACCTCAGTGCATTGAAAAAAGAAGGACACCCAGCTGACTTAAATCAAAGTCCAAAACTAATTCTGATTTATATTTGTAACTCTTGTGACTTGTTCTTTAAAAAAATAATTTACATTAGTTTTATTTGTCCTGTCAGTTAAAGTAACTGAGGCTGCCAAAACTCTGTCATTTCTTATAACTGATTACTCCCCCCTGCCCATGGCTGTCATCTGTGTCTGAAGTGCATTTGTCTTTGGAATGTTGTGCCTTTATTGCCTTTTGTGGGACCTGTCTTACCCTGGCATTTTTACTGTGCTAGACACATTGCTATATTACAGTAGGCCAAAGGTCATCTGCACAGCCATCAATTCTAAGAATGATTTTTTGGTTAATAAAACTAATTTTCTTAGCTGAGGGCGACTTGCTGTGAGAAAGATTTATATTTACCAGGTCGTATTTTCTTGAAAGTGATGGAATGCCAACTATAAAATGATCACGTATGATGCTATAGTGGTTGGTCAAAATGTTTATTTTTTAGCATATGTGCTTTAAGTTCAACAGGAAATTTGAGGTTATGTGTGAAGTGACATGATGAAGCAGCTACTGTTTGGGGAGAATGCGTTAACAAGTGTTGTTTCCCTCCTGGCTCTGAAAGCCCCTAGGCAGAGAAAACAGAGGTGGAGTGCTCATTTAGAGCCAGGATTTGGAGCCACAGAGATGTGGAATAGAAAACTGCCTTAGCCGTCTGCAGTGATCTTAGACACATTAATAAATTATCTAAGCCTAGATTTTTTTTCACCCATAAAATTGGCATGACAATAGTCCCTGCCTTTATTTGGAGGATGAAATAGTACATGTATAAAAAGGACTTAACTCTATAAAGTGTATCAGTCAGGCTAGGCTGCTTATACTGTATAACAAACAGCCCCATAGTCTCATGGGCTTAAAACAAGTACTTCTTGTTTATGCTACATGCCCACTGTAGGTTAGTGGGGTGGGGATGAGTTCTGCTCAAGTTAGTCATTCAGGTATTCAGGTGATAGAGCAGCCATCATCTCAGGCCTTCTTGGTCACATGCAGACAGAAAACGAGCTCTCATGATTTCATGCAAGCAATGAAAGCCTCAGCTTAGAAGCAACAGATGTCACTTGTCTTCAAATTTACTGGCCAGACCAGTCATATGACCCCACCTACTTTCAAAGGAACCATGATGGCATAAACTCAGGAGGCCACCCTGCTGAATGCTTCAGGCAATTGAAGGCAAAGGTGAGGTCAAAAGGCCACTTAATGCATCCAGGCCCTTTTTCAAGAAAAGAGTTTCCCTAACTCTACAGGGAAGAAACCCTATGGTGATAGGCAGTTTCACCATACTAGATACTTAAAAGAAAAGTAGTATATGAAACAATATTTTTTCAGTAAGTCTATGTGCTACACATAGAACAGTAATTGGCAAAAAAGACAAGAGTTTGTATGGGTGACCATCAGCCAAAATGCCACATAGGATGTTGGGTAACATGGCACGCGACTACAGTCAGTGGGTTGGAGCTAAATCCAAGTCCGGCGTCAAGTTTGGCAAGTCACTTCAACTCCCAGATCCTTAGTGTCCTCACATGTGTAGTGGGGATAACAGCTACCTCTGCAGGAGGCTTGGGTCACAGAGCAAAGAGGAGATTACAAGAGAACTCGGAAAGCACGCTGCAGAGTCACTGGCAAACAATAGGCTCTCAATAATGTCCACCTGTTCATTCATTCAATCATTCAATCCACCCGCCAAGATCACAGATCCTCTCTCTCTGAGTTCTTTAGAAAATGCAACGTTCTTCTCACTTCTATTCATAAAATCATTTTCAGAAGTGGAGTTTCCTGCACTAACTCTGCCCTGGTGATGTGGTGATGGGTACAGAGTGGCGAAAGGCGAAGAGCCTCCCTGGCAGACACAGAGGTCTGAGCTGTCAAGGTATCCCTGGGCTCTTGGCCAAGGTCAGAGTTGCATTCCCTACTCAGCGGGTGGGTCAGAACCGGTCAGGGGAGGCGCCCACTTGACAACCCACTCCACTGTCTCCCACGGGTCTGAGCCATGTGCCTCTCCCAGCACAGCCATGTCCTGAGTGAGACCCAAGATCCTTTAAGAACTGGGTGCTTGGCAGAAAGAGCCTTGGGCAGGACCTGGGTTCTGCTCCTCACTTGGCTGCTGAGTGACTTTGTTTGGCCTACTTAACCTTTCTGGTCCTCAGTTTTCTTTTGTGTAAAGTGTGGGATCTGAATTAGGTTGGTAGGTTTTCAAACTTTTTTTTTCAGAACCAAAGAAAATCTTGTAGTCCCCAAGGTTAAAAATAATAAATAAATAAATAAATAAATAAATAAATCCAGCAGAATTGCTCTCAATTCCCAGAGGGACGAGCTCCAAGGTCCGTTTTAACCTTACAAAAGTTTCTTCAGCTCCTTAAATGTTTCTCTTCACCCTGCTGCCTAAAAGTTGAGAACACTTCTCTCTGTATGTAGAGACTTATGAGCCTTTACCAGGCTGTGAGGAGTTCTCCCGCATCAATCCATCGTCTCCTTCATTGGAAATTAAAGGGTCAGCTTGCTTCCAGCCACCTATGTAGAAGTTGAGGGGACAGAATGTAGATAAAAAATATACGGCTAGGGCTCTGAGGAGACCTGGGGCAGGGGCAGGGGCAGGATGAGGACCACCGCTCCTCCCGTGTCAGGATCACGTCAAGAGGCCTCAAGGAAGTCATGAGAGAAGTTACAGCAAGAAGTGATGAGAGAAGAGGCCCCTGGGGATGTCCACACACCACAATTTTGCCTGAAGCCAGCCCTTCCCTCGCCAGCAGCGCCCCCAGCAGCTGGGAGCCAGTTTGAGGTAGGAGTTGCCACACTTGTGGCAGGGAGTAGGACGGCATCAACGAATACCAATTCTTTCTCTTCTGAGCAGGAACGGCTGTCTCCATTTTCAGCTGTAACTTCCCCTCTGCTTTGCTTTCCTCAGGAAGCAGCCTGTGGAGGCGGCAGGTGGCTGGGGGCCACCCAAAACAGCTAATGTTTTCCAAACACTTACTCTGGACAAGCCGTATGCTTGGCAACGGGCGCACATTATTTTAGTTAATCATTAGCGACCCTCTGAGGAGGGTAGGGGCTGATACTCTTCCCTCCCCCTAACATCTCTAGAGGAGAAGAGAGGAAGACAAAACTCTGAGCCATGGAGCCCCCCAAACCGAGAGGCCTGGGAGAAGAGGGGAACCAGCAAAGGAGACCAAGAAGACTCATGATAGAAAGAGAACGGGAGGAGGGTGGGGGGACTTTTCAAACTAAGTCCTAGGTTTCCCTCTGACTGGACCAATTGAGGTTCCTTGAACCAGTCCTACAGCCATGAAATTAATGGATAGTGTCCATTTTTTGAGCTAATCACTTGAAAAGGGTCTTGGAGTGGCTTACCTGTATGAAGACTCATTGTTGGAACTGAAGTGGGGACAAGCCCTTACAATCCCGCCCAAAGGGAAAATTTAATATCAGGAAGAAGCCAGTAAAGTGAATCCATGATCTCTCCACATATTCTCCAGGGGAACTGATTATTTGCTCTCATGCACTCCCAGAGCCTTTTGTTCGCACTGATAGTTTTGTAGTTATTACACTGTTACATGGTTGATGGTCTGTTTACTGATTTCTTTTCAGATTGTTAGCTCCTTGAAGAAGAACCATGTTTCATTCATCTTTGAACCCCAGGGCCAAGCCTAGGTGAATATTTGTTGCAGTGAGTTAAATGTGAAAGTATGGAGATTTTTGTCTTTCTCTGGAAACTGCCAGGTGATATGAGGCCTTACAGTAAAAAGAAAACATTTAAAGCCCTTAGAATTCTTTGATCCATCTGTTATTTAACTACATAGACCTCTACCTGGTTAAATTGCTATTGTAAAGCTCTTTCTTATTAATTTTGCCTGCAAGAACAATTAGTTCTTAAATAGCTTTAAAACAGAGTAATCTAAAAGATCTTTTCGGTAACTGAATATACACACAGCTACTGGTTGTGAATTCATGAAAGGTGCTCAAAGAAACTATAAGGACCTATAAATTCATTATGTATATACATAATATTATATATAACATATTATATATATATATATAAGGTCTGTCCAGAAGAAGTCAACTATTGTTAATAAAACCAAAATGGTTTGCATGGCATTGATATAAGCTGGCAGCCAAGGAGAGTGGACTGGAATGTGCATGCATGAACAATGGCGACTTCACTGTTCCAGTCAGTGGGGGAGGTAGATGCCCACAGAGTGAGCGTGTGTACTGTGTGGGCATCATGTTCAAAATGACTGAGAGGGTAGAGCAATGAATGTGCATCAGATTTTGCATTAAGCTTGAACATTCCACTGTGGAAGTTATTTGGATGATTAAGAAAGCTGTAGCTATGGGCAACTAGTGATTGGCAGCTTCAACACGACAATGTGCCCACTCATACATCATGTCTCTTGCAGAGTTTTTTGGTGAAACATCAGTTCAGCCGGGTGACTCGGCCCCCTACAGCCCAGATTTGGCACCCTGCAACTTCTGGCTTTTCCCAAAACTAAAATCACCTTTGAAAGAGAAGAGAGTTCAGACCATCGATGAGATTCAGGAAAATATGATGGGGCAGCTGATGGAGGTTGGGGTAACTGTAAGGTTCCAAGGTGCAAACTTACAAGGACACTGAATTGTCATTGTCCTACGTACAATGTTTCTCGTATCTTCTTCAATAAATGTCTCTGTTTGTCATAGTACACGGATGGATACTTTCTGGACAGACTAATATATATTTTATATAATTTGAGTACTGATTAATACTCATATGATAATGCAGTTGGTGCAAGAGAGTATAGTGTAAAAAGAAAATAAAAGCCTTAGGAGGAAACCAAATAAACAGGCATATACTCTGCTAGATTAGTCTTTTTCTCTATGTTGCTATGATTGATTGTTGGACATGATTTGTCCCACAGCACATCTGAATCTCTACAGTGAACTGTATTATTATAGAGTTCTAGTTCATTCTGTGCTCGGCCACAGGTAAAGAGCCTAGACTTTCTTAGAGGAGAATAGAAAAGCCAAAATATTCTTCCGTCCAATATTTGAGTGAGAAAAAGAATGGCAAAATATAAAATGTAGACGTTCAAAATATTATAATGTATATTATAGTCATTCAATCTATCATTGACTTAATACTTTCTGGAAATGGTTTCCATCATTGCCTCCTCCCATAGACATATCAGGATATATCTCTTTGCATGAGTCATTTCAGAAGTTTAAGCACCAATTTATAACTTTTTTAAGATACAAAAGATTCCAAAGGTTTATTTGTTTTCTTGTTTGTTTTTAGAAAATGACCTTTGTCAAATAAATTGTTGGTATTTAAAATTTCCTTTTAAAGGCACATTCTTTAGTTCTTCTAAAAAGCACTGATTATAAGGATGAAGACTTAATGAGACACCAGTCACAGCCATGGAGTCTGTCAGCTGAAGGTGCACAGGGTGCTTCATGACAGTTCTCGGATTATTAAGCAACTCACCAATTTTGTTGGCCTCTCTTTACAATAAAATAAAAAAGAGGGTACATCTGAAATACCAGATAATATAATGAGTAAGATATTTGGTAAAAGCAATTAAAAATCAAAAACAGCACACATCTGAGAAAACAGATAATAGAGCAGGGAAGACATTTGGTAAATATGTCCAAATAATGATGTAAACCTCAACCTGAATCAGCTATTCAGGATAAAACTCTAAGTCAAATGATACTTTTCTCCCTTTACTAGGTCTGTCTAGACTTTTGAGAAATCATGGTTAACCCCAAAGGTCGCAAAGAGGTTGACTTGAAGCGTTCTCCTGTCTGGGCTGGGACTGGAATGCGATGTGGTGAACAGGGGTGCACTTTGCGAGCTTGTGTTCAAGGGAAATGGACCTTTCCTCAGTTTCTCCCACGTGGACCCAGTAGGGTGGAAGTGGGGGAGCAGAGAGCTCAAATGCAGAGCACAGAACAGATAGGATGGGAGGGCACCGTTCTCCCATGCAGTGCTCTCCTTGTTTGGTGGTAAGGGCTGGGGCCGCATTTTATGTTGTTATTATCCTCTGCTCACTGGCAGGGCTATCAGATCTCTTTCCCTTTGCCCTTGAAAATGACATTAAATAATTCTGTGGAAGTACATTTGAGAAAGCCAGCGCAGTAGCCTATTAATCCGCTGAGCCGCTTCCGCACCTTGAAAAGGAGCAGGGCACAGTGGACGTCTGCGTTGGTCGGTTAGAAAGCTGTATAGAAGGGCCATGTGAGTCACTCCATTTATGGGATCTTTCCTTCTGTGGTCACCCAAACCTCCTCTGTCCAACAGCTCAGTGGCCTCTCTATGGCCCATTGTAGCCATGCTTCCAGGACACGGGGTCAGTTTGGGGGGCAATCATCACCTTCTTCTCCCTGCAGGGAGCAATTTCTCTTCGTAAGTCTTCTTTTGCCCAGCGAGCAAAGATGATCTGGAAATTTGATAGCACCAGAGTTACAAACTATACTTTCTCAAGAGAGAAATATTACTTTATAGAAACTAGCTTTTATCCTGCTGAGAAACTATAGTGTGCTGTGGGGATTGTCTCTTATTAGAGCCGCAAGAGCCGAAGGAAGCATGTAGCGCGGCCTTCCCCGCACCAAAAAGGCTGCTGGCATCACGTATGACCCTGAAAAGAAACCGCAGTGTTACTTAGGGCAGAGGTGGGGAAAGACAAAAATGTCAGCGGAAGCCAGTACGTTCCTCATGCAGAATGAGCTTGATACTCTTAAACACACCAGGAGAAAAGCTCTCAAGGTTTCCAAACTCCTAGGTGACGGTGGAGTTCTTGGCTAACTTCCTAGAGCGTTATTAGGCATTATAAACGTCCTTGGAGTGCACGCAGGCCCCTAAGAACAAAAGCATTGTCATGGGGATTTTAGTATTTAATCTTCAGGGGGTATAAAGCCTTCATTTGCCATTTCTCAATAAAAAAAAAAAAAGCTTTATCATATAGAATAAGCTAAAGAAGATTGGGAAATAATTTTGGAACAAAAAAGGCACTCTATTAGTCAAACAGTAGTCGCTGAGCACTTACTGTCTGCCAGGCACAAGAGAGGGGGCGGGATGATGTAGTGATCCCGCTAGCACGATCCCTGTCCCCGTGAAGCTGAGCCTGCGGTGAGCAGGACGGGTGTGGAGCAAGGGTGATGAGCGAGTCGTGTCTAACAGAAACTCGGAGGTGGCTAAGGACGCCTCCTTGTAGGATTCAGACATCCAGTATACTGGAAGAAACACAACATGAAAAAATGCTCATGATTCCTTCTTTCTCCCTAAGCTCCCCTTCGGACACGCAGGAAGTCAGGCGACCCGTATGTCTTCTTAGGGAGCCTGGAGGTCTCAGTCATTCTTATGCAACACTTTCCAGAGAACCTGCACTGTGTTTTAAGGCGTTGTGATTTATTTATTTAGGCTTTTCAGATGTATTACTTCCCACAACATCTTCTCATCGTCTGTTTTCACTCTATGATTTTCCTCACAATGTTCAAAAATCTACGTATAGATTTTCAAAAATCTATGTATAGCTTCAGGTCAAACTAAAAATGTCCAGATATGTGTTTGTCCCACTCAGAGATATTTCTAAAGAACAATAACTGTTCACATTAGCAAACTTGGACAGTGTCCATTCAAACCAAAATGATGAGCATAGACTTTTTTTCTTCAACTGAAAGTCTGTGCTAATAATTTAGCTTTTTAATTTTGTTTTAATTATGGATATTTTCAAACATGCACAAAAGTGGAGGAGGTAGTACCCCAATGTACTCATTAAGCTTCAAGAACTTTGTGAAATTTATTTCACCAATGTAACTTCCCCCTACTACACACACACCTTTAAAAAGATCTGGAGTCAAATTTCAGTCATTATATGACGTCACTCACAAATACTTCAAAATTTATATCTAACAGATAAGGATATTTAAAATATAACATGCTGTTGTCACAACTGACAAAATTAACAAAAATTCTTTGACATCATGTAACATGGACGCTAATCAAATTCCTAGTTTTCCTCCACGTTCACCCTTCCTTCAATGTGTGCGTTCCTCTGTATTCTGATCTTCTTTCTCTACTTTGCTAAATGCAGGTAAATCTCTAGCTCTTATCCAGGTCTCTTTTATAAGTTTAAGACTCACACAACTTATTTACCCCTGATGAACTCTCCTTGAATGTTACCACACACAGGTTAAAAAGTAACATTTCCCCCCCTAGCTCTAAACCTTTCTCTTTTTTTTTCTTTTAAGCTTCATTTTTAGGTTTTTTTCTTATAAACAAAATACAGTTGTTTTGTTTTTCCACTAACCTAACACTACATAATCCAAGTAAATTGCCCAGTGCAGTGCCTGAAACATTTTGAGGTCTCCGCAAAGTTAGCTACTATTACTAATAGAATCTGAGTTTACGTCTCCATTTGTTGATTTCAATTGTATGCAGTCAGGGGACTCTTCTACCTCATTAGTACACAGAGTTGGGTTCTTGATATTTTATGAAAGTTCAATCAAACAGCATAAGAAATAGATAAATGAAATCTCAGCATACATATATTCAAGTTTTAAATTTAGATTATATTCTATTAAAAAATATGTACTATAGAATTTAGAGGGGAGAAAGCCAGTAGTCAGTCTATTCTTAATCATATGCTTCCTGCCTCTTTGTAGTTCCTGAGATTTTGAGAAAGCTTAAAGTAAACCAACATTAAAAAAACAGGGTTTGGCATGTGTCACAGTTGTGATTGGATTGTGCAGTGAAGGGACATGTATTGTCTGACATACTAGGAAATGCTGTGCTACCAGTATTATGTTTAAATGAGCAAAAACATTTATTTCAGCAAAGGTTTAGATCAGGCTTCTGCAAACTTTTTATTAAGAGCAAAATAATATATATGTTAGGCTTCACAGAACTGCCCTTGTAGTGGAAAAGCAGCCATAGAGAATACGAAAATGAAGGAGCATGGCTGTGTTCCAATAAAACTTTATTTACAAAAGCAGATAACAGGGAGGATTTGGCCTACAGGCTGAAGTTTGCTGATTCCTGCCTTAGATGATCATTTATCAATGTCTAAAACTGAAGGATGAAGTTTTGGTGTGGATCTTCTCCTACCATGAACATTTTAATAACCTTTGTACTCCATCTCTTTATCAATTTAATACTTTTCATTTTATGGATCTATGACTAGTTTAGGCTCTTTTCAGCTACCATGTAAAAATGTGTTAGTTCTGTCATTACAGTGTTTGAAAGTGTATGTAAAAGTTCTACTGTGGCTCATTAGAAATCCCCGAAGTGCTGACACAGGACTAGGCAAGCAGTGTGTTTTCCTGTAAGGGTTGAATTTCATCTCCATAGGGCCCTGCCTTTAAGTTTCCAAGTTTTAGAAAGTCCAACCCCTTTCTTTGTTTCCTCAGGCCTAGTAGTAGTAGCTGCCTCCTGCAGTTGTTGTCTGTGAGAGCAAATAGGTTTTATTTTTACCTGCTTATATATATATATTTTTTTACTTAGTTAATAATTTTATATAGCTAACAGTTCTTTGAATTGAATTTTCTCTGCTCAGATACTGATGTGGTTTTGTCTCCTGAGTGGACCCTAACTGATACATATCCTAAAATCAAATTCAATTCAGTTATCGAAAAATTACTAAATATTTTTGAAACAAGTGGGGTATGTGAATCTACTTTTTCAACTCTGAATTTTGTGAGATCTAATATTTTCAACTGAATTAGTGTCCAAGTTGTAAGTATAAAGAGACTGTGAAATACCTCCTTGATAATTTCCTGCTGATTATATGTTGAAATAATATAATTTTAAACATATTAGGTTAAATAAAATATACCATTAAGTTGCTTTCACCTATTCCTCTTTAATGTGGTTACTAGAAAAGTTTACTTTCGCTCTCACTATAACCCAGGGGATGGTGCTGTTCTAGATTGTTTTCCTGCATTTTTGTCATGTTTTACACGAGGAGGAGAGTCCAAGGGAGGGCAGGAATGGCCATTAGATTGAGAGAGGAAGAAAGGAAAAATTTTAATCTCCATTTTTATATCTACCTTAAGGTCACAATGCTGAAACTGGTTTTCAAGAATAAATTACATTTCAACATATTGAAGGAAGCCATCCAAATTTTCCTTTTCTACAATAATTTAATTCTATTTGATATTATTCTCAATATCTGAGTCATTGGCTAGAATTCCCTTAAATATTTTTTAATTAACTAGATTAATTTCTCCAAAATTATTTGACTGTGTAGGTCTTTGGCAAGATACATACTTTTTTGACTCAACATTTTTAAAAAGTATATCCTGGTTTTAAATCAATCAATCAATCAAACTAGCCTTTTCATTCCATTTAAAACCAAAATGTTGTACTGAACCTTTAATATAAACCCCAAAACATAAATGACATAGGTATTGTGATTTGTTTGGATTCATTAATATTCATTTGACTAGAGAAATAAATTTAAAGTTTTAGGTAGAATTTTAATAGCTTTTGAACATAGAAACTGGCAGCAAACATAATTTAGAGCTCCAAATGGCTAGCTAAGTTACCTCACAAGTGAAGTGTTTAATCATCAGAATGGGGCTGTGACTGGAACTCAGCATTTCCCTCTGGAACTTGGGACTGAGATCTAGCCTTTTGAGCCTAAATATAAAACCAATAGGCCTGAGCTGAACTTTGTCTTTAAGAAATACTCTTTTTGTTAATCCACAGCTCTTTCTTTTCTTGGAAACTGCTCCCTCTTCCTCCCTTGTGGTTCTAGAAGTGTTGCCAAAACAAACAAACAAACAAAAAAAAACAGAGCTCCCAGCTCAATTTGAATTTCAGATAAACAATAAAGAATAAATAAATGGAGCATCCTAATCTGCCAGAGTGCCCACCCACTTCTGGTTGTACAGCCGGGCATGTGACCCGAAACTGGCCAATCACAGCATTACTACACCCCTGTTCATACTGATTGGTCCAACACGTAAACACTGTAGGCTAATCAGAGCCTTTCCATGAATTTGATATAGGGAGGCTGGGAGAGAGTTGGTCCCTTTTCCTTTGGATTGCATGCTACAAAGATGTGAGCCTTGGGTGGGCAGCAGCCATTTTTCCCTGCCACTTAAAGGGAGCCTGCCTGTAGTAAGAGAAAAGACGTACAAACACCCTAGAGATGAAGAACGATGAACACCTGTTTGGAGGTATTCTTGGTGTTTTGTGCCAAGGTTAGATAGTGAGTAAGTGCTCTCCTCCATCAGTATTAAACAAACCTAACTGCAAGCTCTTACTCTACAACGTACATTTAAGTTAAGCCAGCAGCTCAACCATAGTGACTCTATAAACATTTATTTTCTCACCTGTTTGGCTTTATTTCTCTGGAGTTCTACTGGGCAGGGTGATGTCATCCAGTGTAATCTGTCTGTGCACACTTGTTCTCTAGCAGTAAATCTATGGTATTATTACCACAAACACGTCGGAGGCATTGACCTGAGTTTCCATTTTTTAAAGGGTGTTTAAGAATGCAATGTAAATGGATGTATTTATTTTTTAAATTTCCACCTCCAGCTCTATTATCATTCTTCATATTCTAAGACTGTTCTGTCACTAGGCAGTACTTTCAAACATCAATGGATAGGCGGCTATTTCTAGGACCCTAAAGGCAAGATGTTTCCAATCGTGCCTTCAGAAAAAGGAATGGTCCCCTCACTCTGGCTTTAATTCCAACAGTCAGCAGAAGTGCAGGGTCATGAGAAAAAGTTTGAAGGCAGGACTCCCTGCTTGATCTGTGGGACCCAGTGCAAAAATATATATCTATGTATCTATATCTATATCCATATATCTATATGTATGTATCTATATCTGGGACCTCTTCTTCAAAGATGCTTGAGAATTTCAGGATGGCCGCAGTAGAGCGTGAAAGCATGGGGTCCTTCTAAGCACAGGGTCTTTGTAACTGCACAGGCTGCAGACCCATGAAGCCGGCCCTAATTCGAGGGACAGAGTTAATGTCTTAATGCCTTCATTCCCCTATCTGTAGAATGAGAGGCAAACTTGGCTTTTTAGTAACAAATACTAATGAGTTATTTGTGAATTTGCGAAGCTCCAGGCACATAGTGGGTTCTCAGTTGAAGTAACTACCCTGCGACTCCATCGAATGTGGTACCGGCATGAGACCTCTGCATCAGCCAGATGTGGACTCAGAGTCTGGCTCTGCCGCTCTCTGGGGCCAATTACCCGATGTCTCTAAACCTCAGATTCCTCACCCATACCGAGGAGACAATAAATGCATGCACTCCCGGAAGATTATTTTGAGGGTTAGGTGAAGCGAAGCATTGAAAGCATTTGGCTCTACTCCTGGCCTGTGGGACTCACTAAATGCTGGCTGGTGTGGCTATGTGTCCGGCCCCTTGCTAAATGTTTTCCATATACTATCTCATTTAATCCTTACTCCACCTTGAAATTTCAATACCATTTCCTTCAGTAAATTTAAACTGGGGAGGTTATGTGCTTTCCCAAATGTCACACTGTTACTTGTTAATGGGGCCGTAATTGAGATCCCAGGTCTCTCTAATCCTAAAACCTATGCACTTAACCACTATGCATATTGTCTTTAGCTGTATAGTCTTCCTTCTTCTCATTCGTTCCCATCTCCTCAATGTCTGTCTGCAGTGAGGAGGAATACAGCACACATAAGGAAATTTTTCAAAATTAATGTATTTGAGTGGCCATTGTAAGATGCCTCTCTATGCATCTGTCTCTCTGTCTGAGTATCTGCCTATCTATCTTATGAAAAGTAAAGGAAAAATGGCTGACCACAAAAGCAATGACACATTTAATGACATATGAACACAAGAAAACTGGTTTGAGATTTAGAGATGCTTATCAAGCATCAGCAAGCTGGGTTTGTTTGCCCCTAATTACATGCTCTTCATTTGGGTGTTTCTGAAACAATACTGCAAAGGGCCTTTTATGTTTTCTTTCCACTGAGCAATTATCATTTTTCTTTGGAATGGATGCTGCTAATTGCTTATGCAAGACAGAGTAGCACTAGTCACACCCCTGTGTGGAACCTCAGCACCAAAGCAGTTCAGATTGCAGAAGCTAAGATCAGTCTCTGCTTGTTCCTTCTTTGTTTCCTAGCTAGCAGGGGTGTTGCTGTTTTATTTCGCTTTTGTCCTGGTATAGAGTTTGACATTAAGTTCAGGACCTAAAAAAAATATGGGCTGATGATTTTACTTTTGGCTTGGCCAGCACTAGAACACTGGGAATACTTTTGTAGCCTTGAAAACTAACTCTAAGGCCACTTTGAAATGTCGAGATGATCAATACTTTCAAGAACTTTTTCTAGACCAGAATTTTTCTCTTGTTCTGAAATTGATTAAAATTAAAGTGACAGCAAGACTTATACAGGACAGTTAAAATAAACATGCCATTTGTATTTTAAATTAAGTAAATAGCAGTCCTTTTTATTAAATGCCTGCTATAAGCCTGGTACTGTACTAGGATAGGAGAGAGGGCTATACCTAAATGTATTATTGCTAAGTTAAAGAGAATTATTGCTAAATTATAAAATAAGCATAATTGCTATTGTCCATTCACTCTCTTCCCTGTCATTGCTTTCTGCTCTTTTCCTCTTTAAACAGATTTTTCCCCCTCTAATACCCTCCAAGGTATGTATTCTGATAGGTGTCAATAAGTGATTTGTGTTTAAGAGGCACAGTTTAATAACATTTTAGAAAAAGCTACATTAATTATAAAAGCAGGTTTTACTGAGTGCGTCTATGTGCTGGTCAGGTGCTAGGTACTCGACATTCATTACTTCATTTAATTCTCCCCGTAAACCCATGTGGTAGGGGTTACTGCTATTCTCATCTTTAGGTTATGCAACTGGTGAGTGGCAGAGTCACAATGCTAAGCCAGTTTCTGTGACAAGTGGACCATAGGCACCTCCCCCCAAACCACCTGCGGACTGCTCAGAGCCATTGGTGTGCCACAGTGCCCTGTGATCTCCAAGATGCGGATATGAATATACTGTGGCTCCTTCTTTATTTGTCTTACTTTCTTTTTTTTTCATGGAGGTTCTCAACAGATTAGAATTCTGCAGAACACAATTTGGGAAATATGGGCCAAGATATTTGTATTTTAATTAACAACTTGGAAGACCAAAATGACTTCAAGAACAACTCTCATAGTTTTTCAGAGACCCACAAATTAAGGAAGAGAGGTGGGTGACTATGAGGTCTTCCAGCTGCCCCTGAAGTCACACTATGTACTCAGTAGTCCTTGTTACTTATAAGGCTGGTGGGCTTTTTGAACCTTGTTTTTCTCTTGTTAAAGAAAATAAATATAACAGTGTAACGCTAAGGATAAGTGAAATTATATAATAAAAAACACTTACAAGCTATGAAAGTAAAAAATGGGCAGTCACAGTCATGAATTTCAGCCACATAGCTGAGTCCCTACTCTGTGTCAAACACTTCCCCGTTCTGGGGTGTCGAGAGAGTTGTATAAGATGCTGAGCCTGTTCTCAGCCATGGAAAGATATGCTGTTCTCAAAGCCCTTTTGTTTGCAGGTAATATAAATCCACTCAAGGTCTTACAAATAAAAGACAGCGTGTTACGAATATCCAGTTCTTGTAGAATCCTGGGATAGGAAATAAAGCCGAGTGGGGTATTTCAGCTCCTGCAAAGTGCTCAGGAAGGAAGTCTGCTCTGCCTCTCTCAGGCTGGCGTTTCTCTCCAGCGTGTTCTCCATCTGCCTGCTCCTCTCTATTGACTGGCCGAGCTTTCATCTCCCACGTGGCATCTCACACGTGGCCACCACTGCCATGCCCACATGACCTTCATGTGCCGGTCACTAGGCTTTTCATCTCTTGATTCAAATCCACAAGATAAAGAATTTGACTGGCACCTCTTGATCAGATGTCTAACCCTGGTCATCGGGTGTGGTCACAGGATGGGTTTGTGTCATATACAGTCGCCAAGCAGGGACCATGGTAGGACAGGCAATGATAGATATGTCAAGTACAATACTTACAGAAACAAGGCTGTAAGATTGAGAACAATAAACTTAACCTTTATTCTCCTTTGATTATATTTTTATGGGTCTTCACCGGAAACAGTGTTTAGGTACGTCTAGGTACGAGTGTATGATGAATATGATCATTCTTTTAAATGAAAGATAAGGCTTCATAGAAGCAGCAGTTACTCATATCTAGGACCCAAGGCACAGCCCACACTCCAGATTCAGAGCTTGTTTCGGGTTTTAAAAATATATACATCTAGGCTGTGGAGCTTAGTCCAGTACCTAAGTATACTAGGGATGAGTCTCTTTGGATTCCTGTGCTAGATTCTCAGAAATTTGAAGTATTGGAAAGAATTTAAGAAGGACCAACCTGAAAGGGTTTTCCAAGGCCCCTATCTTCAAGAATGGTTGTAGGATAAGGAGTTTTCTAGAAGTTGGTGGTAAGTGTGCAGGGAAGTCAAAGGACTGGATAGCCAGGATTGCCTAAAGCTCCAGAAGGGAAGGGGCAATAGCAGCATTCTGAGCTGAAACCTTTGGTTATATATTTTTCCCCACTGATGTACATCACATTATTGTAGAGAAGTAGGTAGCATTTTCTTGCTGATAGCACCTTTGATCCTAATTCTTTTGTTGCATCCAAGGAGACACTCTGAAGTGGAAAATGGAAAAGCCAAATGGTAAGGCTCTGTTTTAGCTTCCTGGAGGAAAGAGTATTCCTCATAAGGACTCTACCGGAAATGGACTTAAACAGTTTCCTCCATTGAGAAATAATCCTGTCCTGCTCAGCGGTGGATGGAGGTGATAAGCTAAAAGAATCCTGTATGGCAAAGAGATGGTGGATGCAGTGACCCCACTTCTGGGAATATATCCTAAGAATCCCGAAACATCAATCAGAAAGAATGTAGGCACCCCTATGTTCACAGCGGCATTATTCACAACAACCAGGGCATGGAAATGGCTCGAATGCCCATCAGTGGGTGTGTGGACAAAGAAGCTGTGGTACGTTTACACAATGGAATACTATGTGGCTATCAAAAAGAAGGTACTCTTACCCTTTGCAACCTGGAGCGCATTATGCTAAGTGAAATAAGCCAGTCAGATAATGACAAATACCATATGATCTCACTCACATGTGGACTCTAATGAACAAAATAAATTGAGACACAAAATAAGACCAGAGGCATAGATACATGGAACAGACTGACAGATCTCGGGGGGATGGAGGTTGGGGGGCTGGAAGAGATTAGCCGGAGAACATATAGGCATAGCCCATGGACACAGACAACAACAGGGGAAAGGCCAGGAGTGGGGGGCGGGGGCTGGGTGGAAGGGAGAAAGTGGAAGACATCTGTAATCATGTCAATAATTTAAAAAAACAGAAAGAGAAGCAGTAACAAGGGACATTTTTTGCTGTTAAGGCAGCAAACTTTTGTCATATGTAACTGGACATAGAGCAATTCACAGAGGGAGTCAGGAAGGTTCTGTCACCTTTAGATGACTTCAAGCAGGACCCCGCGGAAGATGTCTGCTGCTCACCTAGGACAGCGTGGGACCCAAGCAGAAAGCAACTTGGGTCAGGACAGAAAAGGACAAAGCAGATGAGAATGGAAAAACACTGGAGCAGGGCCTAGTTGTATGTGGCTATTGATCCACATTCTAGGGAAGGAGAATTGGTGTTGAAATGAGACACCTAAGTTAATTGTAATTCTATATAAAAATACCCTATCATGTTATTCCAATATATTCTGATATTTTATTTGTAAGTGAACCTCATTCATATTTCATGGCAGTAGAACATCTGGACCGGCATAGTTTAAAAGGGGCCTCCTATCAGAAATGAAATTATGTAAACTGATTAGAAGAAGGACTGCAACTCTGGAGCTGAGGCACAGATAAGGAGAGTCATTAAAGTGACAGCACAGTAGACAAGACTGCTCATGCGTGCAACAAAGGAATGAATGATAGGAAGGGAATCCCCACTTATGATTCTGAGGGTCCAATCAGGATGCATAGTAACCTAAAAAGTATACATATCACTTACTTTATAAACAGTTAGAGAGCACTTTTATATGTCAGACCCTTTTAGTGATGGTTCACATGTATCAATTTATTTAATTCTTATATCAACAATGTAAGTTAGATGATGTCATTATACTATTTTACAGATTAAAAAGCCTGTAGCAAAAAGTGGCTCAGTAATTTACTGAAGATCATGTGGTTAGTAAATAGTAGAACCATGATTTCAATCTCAGCAGCCTGACTTCAGAACACACATCTTTGTGTCTCATTTCAACTGGGAAGCCAGTTCTCTATCTTCCTCAAGGTCTTTCTTTCTCTAAACCTTAGATGTTGGAGGAAATCTACCAGAATTCATCCTAGACAAATAACCAAGAATCAAGATGAGGAAAAAAAGTGAGAACCCTTTTCTCATGGAGTTTCCATCCTAGTGGGGGAAATAGACCTAAGCAAGTGAACAAGTCAATGTATAGTCTGTTGGATGGTGATGAGTGCTATGAAAATAAATAAAATATAGTAAGAAACTAAGACTGATAAACAAATAGTATTGCATTACATGGAGCTGACATTCGAGCAGAACCTTAATGACACATGTTCTCACCGGTTTATTCCTAATAAACAATTCCTTTAAAAGACTATATCTTAGACTTATCATTCTTAGGATGTCAATTATCTCCAAATTGATTTATAGACTCAAAACAATAGCAATTGGGCAGTCTTATAAAAATCAGCAAGCTGATCTTAAAATGCATAAGAAAATACAAGTGTTTTGAAATAGCCAAAACAATTTTTAAAAAAGCAAAATGGGAGTATATTACTACCTGATTTTAAATTACTGTAAAATTACAAAAATCAGTTCAGTGTGCTATTGATGCAAGTTTACACTCATAGATCAGGAGAACAAAATAGAGAGCCAGAAACTGTCCCACACATACATGGTTAATTGATGTTTCAGCAAAGATGCCAGGAAAGTTCAATAGGGAAGGGAAAAGTCTTTCCTAACAAAGAACGAAGAGCAATTGAATATATGGGGGAAAAATAAACATAGATTTTTTTAAATCTTAAACCATGCACTATAATTAACCCAAGTTGGAGCACATACTCAAATGTAAAAGGCAAAACTTTAAAACTTCTAAAACGATATATAGGAGAAAAAAATCTTTGCAACTTGGAATAGGCAAATATTTCTTAGCAACAAAAAGGTACAAGATATAAAACAGAGAATTGATATATTGGACTTTATCAAAATTTAAAAAAGCTTTTGTTCTTCAAAACACACCATTATATATACAAAAAGGTGAATAAAAGGATATTCACTAGATAGATAAATTGATAGATTAGATATAGATCAGTAGATAGATAGACAGATAGATCAATCTGACAAAAGACTTGTATCCAAGACACATAAAGAGTTCTTGCAAGTTAATGAAAAATTTTTTTTTCAATGGGCAAAAATTTGAGCAAACATTTTACAAAACTAGATATAAGAATGGTGAAAAAGCATATCATTTATCATAGGGGAATGCAAATTAAACCACGCGATCCTACTGCATACTCATTAGAATGGCCATCAGTATCAAGTGCTGAAGAAAATGTGGGCAACTGGAACTCTTACACTGCGGGTGGGAATGCAAAATACTATAATCATTTTCGAAAACTTTTTGGCAGTTTTTTTTTTTAAGTTAAGCACCACATTACCCAACTATTCCACTACTATTTTCCCAAAACTAATGAAAATGTATGTCCACACAAGACTTTAATGTGGATGTTTGTTACGTCTCTCTTTACAATAGCCAAAAAATTTAAACAATTCTAATGTCCATTAATTGGGGTATGGATAAACAAAATATGTATCCAAACAGTAGTATCCTATTTACTAAGAGAAAGAAATGAACTACTGACATACACGACAAAATGGGTGAATCCCAAAATCTTTATGCTGAGTAAGGGAAGCCAGACCCAAGCATGCTTATATTGTACAATTCCATTTCTGTAAAACTCTGGAAAACAAAAACTGTGTTATAGTGACACACAAAATAATCCATGGTTGCCTGGGACAATGGGTCGACACAGGGATCAACCGCACAGGGCACAAGGAAACACTCGGGGTTGTGGACTTATTTTGCATTTTGCTTGTGGTGATGGTTTCACAGATACACGCACCTGTCAGGTCATTGACCTGTACACGTTAAATGCGTGCAACATATTTTCTGTAAATTATTCCTCAATACATTTGAAAAAATAGACATACTATTTGGTTCTTTTTCTAACCTGTCTTGTCATTTTTGATAGTCTCTTATTGCTGATACAGTTTAGTAATTCCAACTTTAATTTTTAAAAATGTTATGTTTGTGTTTATTTTGTATTCTATATCCCATAAATTCTGATCAGTTGGTCTTAGAAGATCCAAGGTTGTTGTCTATTGTTTCCACCAACTCTCCTTTATAGGGGATTATTTTCTTGTGTGATTGGTGATCTTTGACTGGAAGTTTAGATTTCATTAATCTTAATCCCTTGAAAACCTGGGGGTCTGACCTGATGATGCTTTACTCCAGACAGGATTTGGGTTTGCTTCTGCAGGGAGCCGTAGGTACTCCTGAGCTGAGAACGTACCAGCTTCTTTCCAGGTTTTCTGGCTTCGTGGTGGGAGTTGGGGCCAGTTACCTACTTTGTCTCCAACCCAAAGTTGAGCCCTCTGCAGCCCTACCCTCAGAGAAACCTGACATGCTCTTTCTATAAATTGCTCCAGTCCCGGCTCATGGATTCCTCCCTTCCCTAATACCCAGAAGTTTCCCGTACTCCCTGCAAGCTCAACTACATGACATAAAGGACAGTATGTGTGATAAGTTGTTTTACAGAAAAAGGGATCTGTTGTACTGCTGGAAGGGCCCGCAGTGTTTACACTCATTTTTTTTTTTAAAGTCTCAGAGAAAAGGGAAATAGCCCTAAATAATAAAATGATAGTCTTAGCCTTGGAAGGGTTTTGACCTAAAAATAGGTGTTATAATACATATCATATCCCCAAACCCAGGATCTTTTTCTAAATCTGATTATGGGCAGCAAAGCTAAGTGCTAGTTACACACAGCTATCTATTGTGCACCAGACAGAAACATTTGGGGCAGAGACAGCAAAACAACTCCATAGAGAACATCACAGAACAACTGAATCCTGTGAAAATCCAAGCTGCGTACGTAACCTGGTCAATCATAACTTAGAGGGTGACTATGGCTTTCAGGGTAGTTAATATTTTTTTCCTCCGAATTTTCACCCAGGCTATATTTGATTTGTTCTTAGGAATTAAATTATAGTAATTTTAATTATTTGAATATTGAATATTCATTCTATTTTGAATGTAATAGACTCCTTCAAATGACTAGCTCACCCATGGGGGTTTTTGAGGTTGATAGTGATGGAGAGCTGTGTCTAATTCATGATTCCAGGTCCCGTCTCTCTTTACATGAGAAATGGTGTAAAAAGTTCATTGAATGTTTAATGAGCATGCAGGCTGAGTCTTAAATCTGAAGGGCAACTCAACACTACTTTTAATTTCATCTAACTCAAGGTAATAAAAGAATACACTTTTGGACTAGCACAGGGTAAAAGATGTTTATTATTGTTATTTGCAGTAATAATATAATCATTCATTAAGCACCCATTGTGTGAGAGAAGCTGAAGGAACATTTTCTTCTTTCTGATTAACACACTGCCACAGTGGAGGATTGCCGTGGTTCATTGTTCTGGTTTATGATCTTGGTCTGCATTCAGAATAAAGCGGCAGCGTGCCAGCCTCAGAGCCTCCTATACCTTCCCTGTAAGCTGGATGGTTAACGGGGATGTGGGGCCATATTTTTTTCTAAGTTTGAAGTGTGTAACTAACCTGCTCAAAAACATTGCTTTGGTTAGCCAATCAGGAAACAGAAATTAAGGGACTGGCTCGTCCTGCTCTGTTTTACTGAATGAACTTGACTGACTCACTTGGAGACCGAATTCTTCCTGGTTACAGTTCGTATCACATACAAATGACGAGAGGCATAGCCAAATCCTTGCAAGCCTCCTCGAGCTTTGAACTAAACTTTCGGACGTGACAGGACCTGGCAAGAATGGAAATACCTCCCCTGAAATTTTCGCTCATGTTTTCTAAATTCCCTTTCAGATAAGGGCAGTGAGTTTGCTGGAGTGGGAAGTGCTGACAGACAAAGTGTCGGCGCCTACAAAATTCTTCCTGGCACTCTAATTATCCTTTCCTTCTCTCCTTCAGTATCACATGTAGCCATGTGTAGAATCATAAAATAATTATGCAGTGTACAAGCTTTCTGGGAGCATGTACCACTGTTTTCCTAATTCTTTATCTCTCCCATTGATCGTGGCGTGTGTGCATTGATCCAAGTCGGCCATCTGGTTAGGCAAGATAAGCGTGCTAGTGTCTTTGCATTGCACTGTCACTAGGGGAGGGGGCACGTTTTGGCTGTAGGGAATTACGGGGGCAGGATTAGCCCTCTTCCTATGAGGAAACTGAATTTTAAATGCAATGTTGCAGCTGCATGGACCATGTTGCTAACTTCTGTTTTTGCCATGAACTGAGTAGATTTTTCTTCTTGTTCATATTGTCTCCAAAGGTATATAGCCTTGTATTAAATGGGGAGGGGGTGGGATTGGAGAGAAGATTCATTTTTAGCACATGTTAGACTTGTAAGTGACTGATACATTACAGGATTTCTAAATGGTAAAACTGCTTTCAAATGACTACAAAAGGCTGCTGGAAAAAAGCATTTTAAACCGCGACTCTTTGGGTTCCCCCCCGCCGGCCCCCAAACAGAATTATTTTAAGAGGGGGAAGAAATATTTGTATTCGTATATGCAAAAGAAAAATAAAAAGGGCATTGAAAAAAAATGATGCGTGTATCATCGCAGAAGGAATTACTGCAGGAAACCCAGAGCAGGGGCTGTGGGGTAGCCTCTCCGTTTGTTTCTCTCTCTCTCTCTCTCACATATTGAAATTAATGTTTGCCCCAAGTTTATGACCACTGGGACCGACTGAATGCACTCTTTAATTCAAAGCGACTTTTCTGCAGCCCAGTTGGCCACCGTTGTTTTTAAAATTTGATTGCAGCCATTGTTGTCTCATATTTTGCAAATGTGTGGAAGACTCAAAAGCCTTTCCTCTAAAATTGAACAATTCTGTCAAAAAAGATTAGTTCTATTTTGTCTGCTGGGTGCTGACTATTCATGAATGTAAAGAGAGAGGGCTTGGGTATCATACTAAGTTGCTAAGGTGTCTGGATTTCGGCTATTGACTTGAGGATACCAAACTGCAGCCCACAAAAGAGCAGCCAGAAGGAGAGGGGAGAGCGGCCTGCCATGTGTCTGGGCTATACCTTCTTTAGCTGCCCATTTATTTCTTTTGTTGCCAGAACTTTTATTGTCATACAGTTGAAAAAAAAAAATGTTAGACACAAGCTTTAGGCAGCACCAAGCAGAAAAAGGGATTAGCATATCACTAGGATCATCTTACACTGAACCAAATTCTTTTCAGGATGTATAATTAGCGAATACAGTCTTTTTTTTTTTTTTTTTTTTTGCGCCTATGGACAGAAAAAGTGAGTTCAGATCTTTGGCTAGAATATTAGAGGAAATAAAAGAGAGTTGCCAGTTTTAAACAGATACATACATAGTAACTGTCTGCAGAGCCTTTGCAGTGCCTTCCAGAGATGTCTGGTTTAATGGGAAAACTTACTATGAATTCCTGTCATTGTCTCAGGTTTTCTAAAAGGACCATCTCATGTAGTTGAACAAGTTCAAAATTTTAGACGAGTGGAATCGGATTCAGGATTAAATGAATGGAGAGCTTCTCTGAACAGGGGAAGTAAAGAGAAACGTGTGCTTTTCACACAATGACATTTTACTCTGCACAAGGTACTTTGTAATTTAAAATGTAATTGGGAAATTGATGGCAGTAAAACATACATTTTTGGATCTATTAGTGAATAATTCTGTGGGGCTTGCTTAAAGCAGTTTAAAACTTCCCTTACAATTCTTGGGTGATAAAAACATTTATTTGAGAGTAAGAAAATGGAAGTCTTGGATCGCATCCTTTTATCCTCTCTCTCTTTCTTCTCTCAGAGTTGTGCGGTTAAGCAGTTTTACACTCAGCATAGAGGTAAAAGCAGATTTGTCCAATTAACTCATATTTGACTGGGCGGGTATCTGTGTAAATTGCCAGATATATAAGCTTTTGAAGAAGCACATATAGGGTAGAAGGGAAAAGAACCTCTTTCTAAAAGTGTGTTTTTAAGAAGTAGCAAAATAGTCACTAAAAGTAAAAGTGCTAATCTGCATGTATCTCACTTTAAATTTCTTGAGATAGCTGATGTTTTTGTTTAACAGATGAGATTATGTGGATTTGTATTCATCCAGATTCCTGGTTTTGAATAGTTAATATTCCATTTTTTTCCACTCCCCTGTGGGTTGTATCATTTTGTCCAACTGTCTCCCCAAATAAAACACCCACAAAATATACCCTCCCAGTCTTGATTCTGGTTCAACTTCATTTTACATTTTCTGTGGACACTCCTAGCTTATCTTTGTGGAAATTTTTTGAATTGGTTCATTTTAACTAAATAACAAGAGGCCATGGACAGTTAGGTCCACGGAAAGCAATTTTTTCAAGTTTCATAGCCCTTGGGATACTGGGGGGAAATGCTCACTGAGCTTTTCCTCTGAACTGGAGACCTCAGCTCTGGCTCCTTATTTTCATATTTCTTCCGGCTTGGAATTTTTGGTCAAATGTCTCTCTCTTGGCTAGAAATAAACGAGGGATATAGATAGCACAGAGGACTCAATTGTGTTGTCTTCCTTTAAGGAAAATCACTTTAGTTTGCATCGGTTAGGTCTCCATGGAGGGCTGTGTGTGGAATTAGCAGCATGGCAAGAAAGAAAGGATAAAAATAAAATTACTGTAAAATATATGAATGACAGGTGTAGTTATTTAACTATTTTTCCCCTGATCACAATGATACTTTTAAAAATCACTCTTTTCTATGTCAGTATTTGTAATTTTTAATAATTTATAATATCCATATTTTTCTCTCCCACTTACATGTGGGCAGAAACGTCAGGGGCTACAAGAATCTAGCCAGATACACAGTCGTTTCAATTTGAGACAGTTTTATGTCACTAACACTTCTAGCGAATTTCTAAAGACACAGTTTAATCAAACTTGTGATATGCTGTCCTTGATTCATTGGCTATTTTATTTTCCACAGAAATTCTTTGGTCTTCCACCTGCTTAGGGCACGCAGCCTAGATTCTCCTCATGTACACTCACACAGATCAGAGATTGTGTATGTCCTTTCAGGGCGCCTGCTTTCGGGAACATGGCTCTTAGCAGTCTAGAAATAAGAATTCGATGTTTAAATCTAGAGGTCAAATTGTTGAATTCAGAGAAATGTAATGTCAAACAAACAGAATACCCACTGCTGGGTAACCTGGAGTCTTTTGCTTGTTTGTTTTGTGTTTTTAACGACTTGAAAGAAAAAGCACTGAGCTGTGGAGCTCTTTGTGTAAAGCAACATTCAGGTTATGCTGAACCCTGGAGCGGCATGACGTCAGCAGTGAGCGAGGGGAGGAAGAGTGTGGCCCAGAGTGAAAACTCGGTGCAGGACAGAGAATCTACAGAGACAACGCCGTGGAGGGAAGGGTGAGAGTAGAGGGAGGGGACAAACTTTCTCTTTTAGGTTTTGTGAATACCAAAAAACAGACACAGCCAGAATATCTGTCTAAATATTGGCTTTGAGCCTTAAAAAATGTAATTTGTGATTAATCAAAATATACTGATTGCTAATCTTAACAGAATCTTTAATATTTTTGAGCTCAGCAACATATCAGTAGCAGTGCAATTTTTAGACAGAATATTGCATGTATACCACATTGTGTGCATAATGTTGGCATATTATTCAAATGACCTATCTGACCTTTCTATGACATACCGATAATGTCTCTTTTAAAGTTTAAGCTCTGCAATGGCAGGAGCTGTCTGATATAACATGTCACCAAGTCAGCACCACAATTCATTCAATACCATGAGCTAAGTAAGTTTGGATTACTATGATTAGTAAACTTTCAAAGATATAAATCAGATCCTCCAAAATGTGAATGTGTTAAATATGACCCTACCCTAACAAATCTTGTGCCTCCTGTTAGAAAAGAACAAAGGGTCTTAACATTTTAAACTTATAATAATGCTATAGTTCTCATTTTTTAAATATGTATACAACTAGGATGTTTTAAATTGCTTTTGTAGCTACAGTATAATTTTTTTATTTTTTCTAAGTGGATTATTTATGCTGTATTACTAAACCAACTGGCTTTTTTGACAGTGTCAAAATATAGTATGCAGCTCTTAAGAGGAGACTTTCTACTCTTGCAAGTAGAAACTGTTATGAAGATAAGCATGTGTACATTTTTTATGACTTATGACATGATCAAAGTGTAGTTCCCTATATGCATAGCTCTAAAGGCAGGTGTTATAGCTAATGATCCCCTCTCCTCAAAAGAAGATAATATTATGAGTCATTTGTGTCCAGCATGTTCCTGTATGTTTTACGAATTCATCTATAATGTGAAAACAAGAGGCTATTTCTTTTTTTTTAAGATTTTATTTATTTATGTTTAGACAGAAGGGAATGGAGGGAGAAAGAGATGGGGAGAAACAGCAATGTGTGGTTGCATCTCATGTGGCCCCCCTGGGGACCTGGCCCGCAACCCAGGCATGTGCCCTGACTGGGAATCGAACTGGCGACCCTTTGGTTTGCACCCCGCATTCAATCCACTGAGCTACACTAGCCAGGGCAAGAGGCTATTTCTATACGTAGTATTTACTGAGCTCAAACCAAGGTCTAGGCATTATTCTAAAGGCTTTACAATGGCCATCTCATCAAGCCCTCAGAACCCTATGGAATGCTATTATTATTATACCATTTCTATAGATGCGGAAACTGAGACTCAAGGAGGTAAGTAACATACTCAAGATCATGCAGCTGGTACATGGTGAAGCTGGCGCTAGACCAAGTTCATCTGACTCAAGTTTGTTGTAACTACCCTACACTGGACTTTTACACATGCAACAGAACTGAAAATGTTAAGTTTGATCTAGGCTTACTGGGGTATTACAGCGGGATATGCCCAAGGAAACAGAGGACGGTATAGACAGAGTCAATAGGACCAGCAATAGACAGCAATTGTCACAAGACCCTCAACTCCTTGTCAAGAGTTTTAATCCAGACTCGAGATGCATAGGGTGTGAGAGCTGGAAAGGACTCAATAGTTTGTTATGTGTAACCCTTTTATTTTACAGATAAGGAAACTGAGGCCCAGACAGATGAAATGACTGCCACTGTCAGAGTTAAAATCAGAACAAGAACTCCCAGTTCTCTTAATCCAAACCAGGACCCTTCTCAGTATTCAAAGGGAAGCTACTCCAGGATTGTTTGGGAAACAGCAAAGTGGGCAAAAAGATATGTGTGAAGGTGACACCTGCTCCCGCGGGTAAGCACAGCAATGACTGGAGCGTCTGAAAGCTATGAAGGCAAGTGTCTGTAAGATGGAATTGCTAACACAGTTGATATGAACAGTGGAGGAAAAAGGCTCCACATTTAATTATAAGGCAATGGTGAAACTGGGAAGGGAAGCACCCTTGCTTTCAGTTGGAAAATGGATGTCTAAGTGGAGAGGCCCTGTTGCCATGCAGAAGTCTGGAAACAGAAGACCAGAGAAGATCTAGGCCGGAGATGTAGGGCTGAGTGTCAGCAGCACACAAGCGGTGGCATCGGGAGGTCCGAGTAATCTTACACACACGCACACATACGCACACACACAAATGCACACATCTTCCTTTTTTTCCTCTTTTTACTTCTTGCCACAGACGTCTTTTAGGGATAGGAAGGTACTACCTTTATTCTAAGTGAGGTTCCCAGTCACACTCATAGCCGTGCGTTTGGTCTGGAAAAGTCTTCCTAACCCCTCCGCTGGAATAGATGAAGCTGTAGAACACAGTATGACGAAACAGAAGGCAGAGTTGTGCAGAGAAGTCATATGTTTTTTTTTCCATTTTGTAAGTTCTCATCACTATTTTTCAAAGTCATATTTTTAAAATTAATGGGTGCTGTAGGATATTTATTTAAGCAATGTTTTGGATCAGCATTCACAAAACCTTTAACTAAATTAGATCTTGTTCAAACAAAGAGGATCTTGTTCAAATTGCAGTGTGCATTTTTCCCTCATGTTGTCTATTTTAATTATTACTAAGCTCATCAAGGCAAATGACTGTGTGGCATTTTTTTTGAAAAAGATACACCTGAATTATACAATGTTTCGATCAGCTTTGTATACATGTGTATGTGGCTTCATATCCCAGCCATGTCCATATTAGTTGACTGACAAAAACTGGCATTTGCAGGGAGAAGTGGGTTGGGCACCACTTCTGTTTTTACTGTGGGGAGAATGTTCTGTTTTTACTGTGGGGAGAATGTAGTCTTAATTAGGAAAGCCAAGAGGTTTCACATTACGTTGTAAAAAACATTTCACAAAAAGGACACATTTAAGTTTTGTTTTCTTTTTTACTTTTACATCAATATTCATTGTAGTGCTATTCACAGTAGTTAAAAGATAGAAACATCCCAGTATCCATCAACAGACAAATGGATACACAAAATTTGGTGTGCATATACAGTGAAATATTACTCAGCTATAAAAAGGAATGAAGTTCAGGTACATGCTGCAACATGGATAAACCATGCAACACTGTTGCCTAGTGCAGTAAGCCAGGGACAATCGGGCATGCGTTGCTTGATCCCACCTATGTGAAACATACAAAATAGGCAAATCCTTAAAGATGGAAAAGTAGATCAGAGGTTACCAGGGGCTGGTAGCGGAGGGAGTTTTTGCTTAATGATCACAGAGTTCTGCTCAGGGTGATTAAAAAGTTTTGAAACAGCTAGTGGTGATGGTTTGAGAACACTGTGAATATACTTTTTATTGAGTTTTATTGGGGTGACATTGGTTAATAAAATTAGATAGGTTTCAGGTGTACAATTCTATAACACGTTATCTGTATATTGTATTGCGTGTTCACCACCCCAAGTCAAGTCTCCTTCCTTCACCATTTACATGCCCCTCTACCCTCTTCTATCTCCCCCACTCCCCTTACTTAAGTTTCTTTTTAAAGAAATTGGAAAATATTAAGAAAGTTCCATGGAGGTCACTCAAATGACAATTAACGAACAGGCACAATTATCTTCTGACTAGTGTGTGGCTTAGGGATTTTTTTTTAATTTTTTATTTATGGCACCATCTAAAAGTGTGGGAATGCCAGCTCAAGTCGAGGCAGGCACAGTGTTATTCGACACATTTCTCTATTTATATTTAAATAACCATTTGCATGAAATTATGCACAAATCATGGAATAATTCCTAGCAGAAATTACTGTTTAGAAAATAAATAAAAAAGTCTGAGCCATGGTGTGCTTTTCATATTAAATTGCCCATTTGCAGAGCATCACACGCGTTTGCACAATGCACAGATGCAGCGGCGTGGGCCAGGACGAGCCGCTCACGGCGTTAATGAAGATGGATGGCGGGGGCTGAAAGACATTCATTTACAAGCGAGGGAGGAAGAGCGAGGAGCACTGTTCACAATCTTTACCTTAATTTTTTCTTTTGCCTTGATAATATCCAACCAAATGATGGTGACTTTAATAATAGAGGCCTTGGGACGGCTTTGTGATGAATTTTCATTTTCAATCTTGAATATGGCCTAGTTTTTTCATTTGGGGTGAAAATTGTGCATTGCGAAGTTTGGAGGTTTATGGCTAAGCTGAGGGAAAGGAATCTCACTATTTGAAGAATGATAAACAAGGTAGAGTGACTATAAAATTTAAATAACTTTAAAATTGAAAAAAAAAAGGCTTCCTCCTGAAGTGACTCCCCGTCCAAAGGAAGATGGACCCCCGCCCTCGGCCCTCTCCCCAGCCCAGATAACCCATCCAGCCTTCTCGAAGCTCCTTAGCCGTGGAGCACCTACAGTTGAGTCTGTGAAGAGCAGGACATGCTCAAAGGACAGCAAAGTCTGTTCTAAGGCCACAGGGTCAGGACCTCTCTCAGCCCACCATAGCCCATCACCTTTTGCCTAAATTGCCTGAAGTTAGGGAATGGACACATGTGGAGTATTGGGCTGGGGGGTACACTTTATCCATCAGTGAAGGAAGGTAAGCTGGGGATGATTTGAGGCTCACCATGGGTTCATCGCTACCATCCCCACCAACTCCCTCCCACCACCACCACATCCAGTATCAATCCTTAGTTAGCCAGGACTCCTCGACATCCTGGCCAGCTCTGGAACACCCCTTTCCTTCGCTGCCATTGTTGCAAAATGGTGGTATCTCCATTTGGCAACATACCTCAGGAGAGTGAAATAAAGGCACAGAGCCACTCAATCAAATATATTAAAAAGCTGCCATTCTCGGGCTCTAGGATAATTCTTTCCCCTTGAGTTCTCCTTATTCAACAACCCACATTTGCTAATTTGTTTGTTCAATGAATATTTGTTGAGGTCACTCCATGCTGGATACTGGAAATACCACTGTGGACAAGAGAAATAGACACTGACAATCAAAGCGGACAGACCCATGAATGACACAGGACACAAGGGGCACAGGACCCAGGCTAAGGAGGGCTCCCCTGGAGGAAAGAATCCCTAAGCTAAGACTTGAATTGATTGAGCACCAACCCGGTGCAAGATACCAGATCCTGAGGGTGAAAACAACTATGAGTTAGTCTCACCAGCTGGAGGAAAGGTACAAATAATAACATGCCACTATGTAGGAACAAAAAGCTCCTAGGTGTAGGGGCCAATTCCCTTTTGGAAGATAAAGAAAACCTTATGAAGGAAATGGCATGCAAAGGTAAGACTTAAAGGATGATCGTACAAGAATTCAGAAGCAGAATCAAGAGCCAGGCAGTCCAGGCAAAGGCTATGCAAGCAAGGCTGCAGACACCAGAGCCCCGAGACGTGTTCGAGGAACGAAGTCCCGAAGACAGCTATGAAGATAACTTAAAGTTCTTGCCACGAGACTCATGGCTGACATCCACAAGACTTTTAGACACAATAGTGTGACTGCTTAAAACCACAGACCTTAGAATGTTAACTATTTCCCTAAAATGAAAATTAATGAAATATGGAAATAAGCAATAGCCGTATTTCAGAATTTACAGGCTCTTATAAATTAAGAGTTAGGATTCTGCTTAGTCTTGTGCCCTCTAGTCCCGAGCCATACCAAAATGTGTACAGTTTCCAAATACACTGTATCTCTGGGCATTTGCATTTTTTTGTTACCCTGGAGGCCCCTTTCCTCATCTTGCAACCCTACAGCCCCCATTCGCTTAGTAGTTGACATTTGCTCTCCAGTCCCCACCTGAAGCACCCTCTCCTTTGAGCAGCCTCCGTCCCTAATCCCCAGCCCACCCCACTCCCAGATGACGTAGGTGCCTCTCCTCTGGGGGTTTTCCCTCTGGGTTCCCAAAGCACCTTAAGACCCTGGGTAGTAATGACTGATTTTCTGGTCCACTTCCTCTCGCAGACTACGGAGAAATCCATGTTGCCACACCCATGTCCCCTTCACCTGGTGCGCACAACACACAATGTCTGACACAGAGGAGGCGCTTGCCATACATTGTTGCAGGTGAAGGTTAAAGAACTCTATCATTCCCTCGTCTTTCTTGCTCTCTTTCTGCCTCTTCATTTGTATGCTTTTTAATTTGATAAAGACTGAGAAAAGAGTTTCAAACTTTCCTGCTGTCTGAGTCAACTTCTCCCTTAGAGCCTTTTTTCCTTACCCACTTTGTGTACCAGTCCAGCCCCAGCCTGCCAGAATGCCACACAGCGGGTGCAACCCCATTCTATTCAGCAGTCCTGGACAACACGCACGAGAGACTCTGAACATCATGTGTGTGATATTTCAGAGGAAAGTGGTAGGTTCAGGGAAAGAACTGATGTTTATTGTTGGCCATTAGGAGATTTGAGCTCACAACAAAACACATCACTAGGTGAAAATGCCCCCAGAGTGGAGCCTGGATCCCTTGGGGAATTGCTTTAATCCTAGAATCAAATGAAGATCCTGAGGCAAAGAACACTCTTCTTTGTTATTGTTTGGAAGTCGTGGGTGGGCACTGGGCTGATGGAGAGAGAGCAAAAGGATGGGGAGTTGTAAAAAGAAGCCAAGTTCTTGGCTGTTTCTTGTAGCCTAAGAAACAAATACAGAAACACTAGCTGGGGAGATAACAGGAGATGACATGTCCACTGATGGAAACATCCAAGAGAGCTTCAAAATCAAGTTAGATACTGAAAGAGAATTAACCGCTTCGGGTGAATATTATGCTTTGACTCCCCTTGTGGGACCATTTCAGTCATCAAGGAGGTCCATTCGCACACACTTCAGTGTGTTCTCTGCTCTCTAGGCACAACGGACTACTGGGGTCAGGAAATCCCTGCTCGTACCCAAAGGACGAGTCCCGTAGGAGACCGATTTTGATTCTCGGGAGCAAGTCAGTGTGAGCAAACTTGACCATTTTCTAGTTTTTACCAAAGCTTGTACTTCTAAAAAATAATGAGTGACATATCTTCATGATCATGTGGGTCCTCAGTGGCCTATCAGAGGAAAGAAAAGTTAGCACAGCAAATCTAACAAGCACATAGCAAGGCCGTGGGAGGGAGAGGCATTTTTATAGAGGTTGGGCTACAGAGTCGAGGCAGCTCCAGCATGGACAAGTTTCTCATCATCTGAAGACAAAATGGCTTGAGGCTTAGTCATTGTTTAAAAGCCATTCCTCAAATTCCTTGTTTACTGTCAGCAAAGTGAGTTGTGGACTCTGTGACTTTTGCAGTTAATGGGACTAAACACTTCTGCCAACAGATTAAGTCTTGCTGAAACATTAAGAAAATTGGCCCAAACAGAGTTTGGATGGATTGTTTAGTGGCTGTTTCTTTTGGGGGTGGGGGAAGAGGGATAATTGTCCCAAGACAATGGCTTTTGGATACCTGTGAAACTGGTGATTGGGGAGAGCCAGTGGGTACATTTTCTGCCACAGAGATTGTTAAAAAAAAAAAAAAAAAAAAAACCCCAGCAAACATTTCATTTTAATTTCAATCATTTGGACTGACTACAAAGAATATAAATGAGATTTTCTGAAATTAAAACTGACAAATACTTCGAGGCCCATCAAAAGTCTTAGAATATTTTTAAGTAACAACCAGTTTCTAGGAGAAATGAAAAATCACTTTCTTTCATTGCCAAAAGATCCTCAAGGCTGCTGGATGATTTTTTTTTTTTTCTGGATGATATTGAAGGTGGGAAAATTTTTCTTTGCTACACTTGTACTTTTAAGATTTGTCAAATCTCTTGTCCTTGAGAAAAGAAAAAGTGCACGCACAGTAATGTGTTAAACTTCAAAAATAATTTTCAAGTCTTGTAGACACCATAACCCCCTTCATATCTTCACTTGACATGTCTTCTTCAGCAAAGGTATTTTTTTAAGTAGCTTTTACAAATCTTCTTCCAAGAAAAAATCGAGAACAATTAAGGTTCCATTTTGAAAGTAGGGACTTTACATTCGCAATTAGAACATTGTTTTATTCTTGTTGTAATCAGAAAAAAAAATATGTATTAAAAATCACACTAAGATTTCTTAGGTCAAAATTGAATGGGAAGTCGATTTGAGTTTGGAAAAAGTTCATCTTCTGAAAAGAAAGTTCATACTCTGTAACAGTTATGCTTTACGTGTATGAAAAATAGCTCTTTACACTGTTTGCTAGGAAGGAGATCAAATGATAAATGACTATGCTATTCATTTCTCTAACCCTCCTTACATTTTCTTCCAGGGCCAACTTGTTTAGTCCATATTTATTATCATGAGTTACAAGTTTCCTTTTGCTAGTAATTTTTTGATAATCTTTAAAAGAAAGAAAAGAAGGAAGACAGGGAGGGAGGGGAAGAGAAGGAAAGGGAAAAGAGAAGAAAGAAAAAGCATCTTCAGGGTTTTCTCTAAATACTAATATTTGGAGAGGTGCTGAGCTTTCTGTGGTTCCAATGTCTTTGGAAACTTCAGACTTGACTTTGATTAACCACGCTAACAACCAGGGTGCTTCTTTTTAGTTTTGCTCTTAATGTCACTTACCAGAGCTCTAAAGACATGCTCATAATATTTGCTTTTCATCTGAATCAAGAAGGCAACACTAAGCAAAAAAAAAAAAAGTATTCAGCAGTGCATATAGGATTGAAGCGATGATAATCAGGGACCCTGGTAATTGAAGCTTTTAGGGAGGGGGAGAGAACCTTTCTTCTGGATCCTTCAGTCTGTTTAATAGGATAAAATTAGCTTGAGTGGTTTGGTGTTTGAAGAGGATATGATGTAATTGGAAGTGCCTCCTGGGTTTGCTGCTGGACAAAGCAATCAGGTGGAGACATGGGAGGGCATGGGAAGCTCTGAAGTATGAATCTCCGTTTCCGCCATCCTAATTAGCCTAAATTAGCTATGCCAGTTTTCTGCTTGCTTTTGAATTTCCCTGCTCGTGCTTCTTTCAGGAGTGAAAGAAAAGAAATGTGAAATGCTCAACCAAGTTCCTATCTAACAGACGAACGACCGGGTCTAAAACTAGAGGGTGAGGCTTTACTGTTAAGCCCTCAGGAAAGTGAGCCACTCGCAGGGAACACAAGTGGGCGTGGGCTCACGCCCTAGGGCCTGGCGGACACTGCAGCTTGTCCTGTGCGATGAGGAAGTCTACAAAGCATCTGTAAGAAAGTGAATATTTTCAGGATTTTCTGCACATCACTTAGCAGCCTAAACTGAGAGCACTCACGTTGACTATTTAACTTGAGATGAACTCCGTAGGCCTTCTCTCAGTGGACTTTTTTTCTCAGATTGAATTTCAAAGTCTGGGAGGGCCAGAGGGGTGGGTTTTTGTGGGTGTAGGAGCTACTGCCCTTTAAGATTTTTTACTTCTGACCCCAATTAGTCAACTTCGTGCAACAAGATTTGCAGCACATTGAAAGTCGTTTGCACAGATCTATTTTAATTGAAATGGAATTTGCATAGAAATAAATAACATCTCAATCTTAAAGTCACTGATTTTTAATATTTTAGTCATCAATAAATTAAAAAATGTGTATATATATAATGGATATATGCCAAATAATAAAATCAAATAGGAAATTATTTCATTAGTTATTGTCTACATATAGTCATCCAACAAAAGCACAGGTCTCTCCCTGAATCCCTTGTCACTGGTCCTCATAGACAAACTTTCAGGTAACTCCCATAGAGGTCTTCAGCGTAAAAATGCCACTTTTTTTTCTTTCATTTTTTGGTCAACCCCATACATCTAAAACCAAATGTTCAACATGAGTATTAGCAACACACACATTACAACCAACTGTGTACTTTCTTTTATTTATTTAATTTACTCTATCAATGGCTTCCTGCGCCCTGCAATGTGGAAGGCTTGGTGCGAAGCCCTGTACAGATGGCAAAATCCTTCCTGGTACCTGCTGACATTTCCCTGTAGGAAATGACTCATGAAAGCATTTTCGAGAATTTCTGAGAGAAAACAAAGGCCAGGTGGATTCAGATTCTGTAGGGCCTGAAACAATTTGAGAACCTCTTTGGGAAAAGAATACATGATGATGGAAACTTGCTCCCTCCCCACTCCTCCCTGGGAAGGCACCATTGCAGCTGCAGCGCCTGGGTTCTAAACTCCGCCCTTCATTAGCTTCACCTGCTTCCTTTATGGGAGTTAATTTGACCATTTATCAAAACATCCCTACAGAGACCCAAACTTTGTGATTTCAAAATGTAATCATTATGCAACTAGTTTTAGTAACTCCAAGAGAGACCAGGAACCATCGTGGACCACATAAGAGACATAACTTGACTAGTATTTGCAGCATTAGCAAACAGATCGCATGAAACTTGGGTGGTACCCAGGTGGGCAGGTATGATACACGACAGGGTGCTTCGCAATTCACTGCGGCGCAACGCTGCCCACAGTTCCTGCTTGCTCCAGTTCCCCAGGCCATTTCCAGGGTCCCTCCACTCAGAGGCTGTCTCGAGCAACAGGGAATGGAATCAGTGAAAGCTTTCAGTTGTGAAATTGCGTGTTTATGAAACTCACAGAAGCCATGTGTTCAGTTAAGATCGCGTATTGTTCAGAATGACTCAGTAATTTTCAGCCTTCAATTTAAGAAATGAAATTTTGTTCTCCCTATAGTTATAAATGAAAAGTTGGGTAGCACTGTGACTTCTTATCAACCCAACTTTACTCAACAGGTAGCAATTTAGAACTCGGGATTCAGTGGCACTGCTCCTTCTGGTACCGCGATGTAATATTTTTATTCCTATTTACACTTGGCCCAAAGCAGCCTTAACATTGGGCAGCTTAAAAAGGGAGCAGCGTGCCTTTCTCCATGCAAGCTTTATGAAGTTTATTGAACAATGCACTTTGCCAATTCTAATTACTGAGACTTATGTACATCTTTTAGGATACATCTTTTCATTTAAATTGTGTTTGGTCTTCACTTTTAGAAATCCTTAAAATAATGGTGTCCATTGGTTCAAGGCGGCTAGAAGGATTTTTCTGATGCCTGATTCAAACAACTGTGGATTTATTATCTAATTCATGTGTTGTTGTTTAAACATGGATCCTAGGACAAATAAGTTAACAATGATGGTCACATAGTTGTGCGAGGAGACCATCCACACATTTGTTTATCAACAGAATGCCTGTATGCGACAGGAACAGTTTTGGGTGCTGAAGATATAGAAGTGAACATAATAGAAGGGGTAGTGCCTTCATGGATTTCTGGACTAGTAAACTAACTAAAGAAAGAAAATGAATAAACCAGACCATTTCAGATAACGTTAAAGACTATAAAAAAAAAAAAACAGATAAAATAGCAATGCAATACCACTTCACCCCTATTAGGATGGCTAGAACAACAACAGCAGCAGCAATAATAATAATAATAATTAATAATAAAATAGCAAATGTTGGCAAGGATGGGGAGAAATTGAACTCTCTACATTGCTGGTGAGAATGTAAAAAGGTGCAGCTGCTTTGGAAAACAATTTAGTGACTCCTCAAAAAGTTGAACATAGAACTACCATGTGACGCAGCAATTCCACACATAGGTATATATCCAAAAGAATTGAGAGCAGAGACTTGAACCTTGTGTACCCATGTTAACAGCAGCACTATTCAAATATCCAAAAGGTTGAAACAAACCGAGTCAGATGAATGGATAAACAAAATGTGGCCCTGGCTGGTGTGGCTCAGTGGATTGAGTGCTGGCCTGTGAACCAAAGGTTGCCTGTTTGACTCCCAGTCAGGGCACATGCCTGGGTTGCAGGCCAAGTCCCCAGTTGGGAGCAAGTGAGAGGCAACACATTGTTTCTGTCTCACATCGATGTTCCTCTCCCTCTCTTTCTCCCTCCCTTCCCCTCTCTCTGAAAATAAAAATAAAATCTTAAAAAAAATTTTTAAATGAAACGAAAAAAGGTGGTATATACATACAATGGAATATTATTCAGCCATAAAAAGGAATGAAAATTTTAATATACACTAGAACCTGAAGGGACCTAAAAAACATTATGCTAAATGAAATAAGCCAGACACAGAGGGGCATATGTTATATAGTTTCACTTACATGTGGTATCTAGAATAAGCAAACTCATAGAGACAGAAAGTAGAGCAGAGATTACCAGGGGTTGGGGTAAAGGAGGGGAAGGAGAAGTTATCATTTAATAGGTACAAAATTTGTGTTGGGGATAATAAAAAGAAGTTTTGGGTATAGATAGTGATGGTGACTGCGAAACATGTGAATGTATTTAATGTCACCAAATGTACACTCACAAATGATTGAAATGATCAATGCTGTTATGCACATTTTTCCACAGATCAAAAAAGTAATAATCAGGGAGCTGTGGTAGAGAATGACCAGGGTCGGGGTGGAAGAGCACTTGCTAAGGCCCTAGGGCAGGGGGAGCTCTGGGTGGGGAGAGATGGCTAGTGTGCCTGGAGCAGAATGCCGAAGGGGACCTGTTGCCAGAGACGAGTTGTCCAAGAAGCTGTTGAAGTGCACACCTCAGTGCTTCTCTCTGGCGCAGCCCCCTTCAAGGGCGCTGTTCTTCATCTTATATTTGCAAGTTTTAATTCTTAAAGAAGTGCCCTTAGAACTTCTGGCAAATACACTTTGCCTCCTCGTACAATCAAAAGAAGGAAAACAACAAATTTAAAAACAAGAAATAACCAGGACTGTCAGAAAATAGAACTGTATGGAAGTCCAACAACCAAGAAGTTAAAGAAGAAACATTCATCCAGACTGGTAGGAGGGGCAGAGACAGGCAGCCGGGGTGGAGAGGATGTGCAGCAAGGTGGTGGCTGGAGGACCAAGTGAGGCGGCAGCTGGTAGACTGGGTCTTCCTGCAGTTGCATGCGGATGAACTGGGAGGAACAACTGGGGAGCGAGACATACCATGCAACCCAGGGCTCCAGCATGGGGAAATAAAGCCTCAAAACCTCTGACTGTAAAAATCTGTGGGGGTTGTGGCAGGGGGAGAAACTTCCAGCCACACAGGAAATTCATTGGAGAGACCCACAGGGTCCTCGAATGTGCACAAACCCACCCACCTGGGAATCAGCACCAGAAGGGCCCAATTTGTGGGAAGTGGAGGAAGTGACTGAAAGCTGGCCAAGAACCAAGCAAGCCTCATTGTTCCCTCTTGGATCCCTGCCCTGCATTGCGGCAACATGGGTTGCCCCATCCTGGCGAATACCTAACGCTCTGTCCCTCACTATGTAACAGACGAGCTGAGACAAAAAAATAATATGGCCCAAATGAAAGAACACATCAAAACTCAAAAAACAGAACTAAGCAACAAAGAGATAGCCAACCTACTAGACGCAAAGTTCAAAACACTGGTAATCAGGATGCTCACAGAAATGGTTGAGTATGGTTGCAAAATAGAGGAAGAAGTGAAGGCTATGAAAAGTGAAATAAAGAAAAATATATAGGGAACCAACAGTGAAGGGAAGGAAACTGGGACTCAAATCAACAATTTGGAGCACAAGGAAGAAATAAACACTCAACCAGAACAGAATGAAGAAACAAGAATTTGACAAAATGAGGAGAGGTTTAGGAACCTCTGGGACAACTTTAAATGTTCCAACATCGGAATCATAGGGGTGCTAGAAGGAGAAGAAGAAGGGCAAGAAATTGAAAACTTATTTGAACAAATAACGAAGGAAAACTTCCCTAATCTGCCAAAGGAAATAGATTTCCAGGAAGTCCAGGAAGCTCAGAGAGTCCCAAAGAAGTTGGACCCAAGGAAGCACACACCAAGGCACATCATAATTACATTACCCAAGATTAAAGATAAGGAGAGGATCCTCAAAGTAGCAAGAGAAGAGGAGACAATTTCCTACGAAGGAGTTCCCATAAAACTATCAGCTGATTTCTCAGAAAAAACCTTGCAGACAAGAAGGGGCTGGAAGGAAGTATTCAAAGTTATGAATGGCAAGGACCTATATCCAAGATTATTCTATCCAGCAAAGCTATCATTTAGAATGGGAGGGCAGATAAAGTGCTTCCCAGATAAGGTAAAGTTAAAGGAGTTCATCATCACCCAGCCCTTATTATATGAAATGTTAAAGGGACTTATCTAAGAAAAAGAAGATGATCAAAAATATGAACAGTAAAATGACAACAAACTCACAACTACCAACAACTAAACCTAAAAACAAAAACAAAAGAAAACTAAGCAAACAACTAGAACAGGGACAGAATCAGAGAAATGGAGATCACATGGAGGGTTATCAGTGCTGAGGAGAGAGGGGAGGATGGGGAAAAGGCACAGGGAATAAGAAGCATAAACAGTAGGTACAAAATAGGGGGAAATTAAGAACAGTATGGGAAATGGAGAAGCCAAAGAACTTATATGTATGATCCATGGACATGAACTAAAGTGGGGGAATGCTGGTGGGAGGGGGGTGCAGGGTGAAAGGGAACAAAGGGGAGAAAGAAATGGGACAACTGTAATAGCATAATCAATGAAATATATCAAAAAAAAAAAAAAAGAAGTGCCCTTACACTGGTTCAAGCTCTAGTGGATTAAAAAAGCATAACAAAGCAATTAGAATATGAAGTTTAAAAACTCTTCTTTTGGGGTTGTCCATTGTTGGGTAGAAAACAATGGGTAGAAAATTGGTTAATTGCAAGTCAAAACTTGTCAAATTAAAATGGAACAGAAAAAAAGTACAAAGTCTTAACAAGACATCTAAAAAATAAAATTCTAGTACCACAGGGAAAAACACAGCTCGACTCAAGTACCTATAACGTGTCTCCAACATTTCATTCTGTGGTGACTATGGTCTCACCGAGAGAAAAAAGAAATGGCACCAAGGACAAATGTGGGCTCCTGGCCTCAGCCTTATTGCTTCGAATCCTGGCTTTGCCACTTACTGATCATGGCCCTGGCCAAGCTGTGTAATTTTTCTATATCTGAGTTTTCTCATCTGTAAAATGGAATTAATAATTAAATGAGATACTCATCATAGTGTGGTGTGCATAATGTATATTCAATATTGAATTATGCAGCAAAACATAACAATATTCACATTTAAAGATAGTAGCTCTTTGCTGAAAATAACAAATACAGGCAGTTGCATCTGTCTTTATAACAACAGTTATAAAGCATCACATTCCAGGAGGCTGGATGTAGGAAGGAACAAGGAAGGGGTAAACACTATAAATATGTCGGCTGTCTCTACAGTTTTCTAGAAACTTCCACATGATACATAATTCTAAAATCCAAAAGGATTTGAACAATAAATTTTTAAATACATTTGCAACAAAACGCATTTGAGGGGAAAGCTTGACCTGAGTTGACTTGAGTCCATGGCCTTTATTTATCCCACTCAGAGTAAATGTTTTTATGACTTGCCATAGTTGGTGGTGAGTGGCTGTCCACAACTCCAATGGACATATTCCATAATAAGTAGTATATGTATCATATCACCTTCAAAAATATGAAAAAATCTGATTTCCAAACTATATCTGGCCTCAGGGATTTGGGATAAGGAATTTTGGACCCTACTTTGCCTTTATACCATTGGCTCCAACCTAGTCACAGGTTCACCACTGGCCATGGGGGCACCTGGGAATGTAGCCTTTATTTGGGCAGCCCTGTGCCCAGCAAAAATTCTATTACAATGGAACAGGGAAGATTAGACATCAGCACCCAGCCAGTAGTCTCTGACACAGTCTCATTTCCACCTCCTCCCCTCAAGCTTTATCCTAAAGCCCTTACAGAACCCCTGGATAGAACCGGAAGAAATAAGAACTGTCCCTTTGGTCCTCTGTCAGTTGCCTGGACTGAGTTCAAAGACCCAGTTTTACAGACCCAGTCGTGGCTGGCTACTCTTACTCCCACGGAAGGCTACCTTGGCTGCTTAGACAAATCTGCAGTCCATAATTCTTCCTCCTGTTGAGCCACCTCAACCTCACAGACGTTCCCTAGTCTTCTACCAAAGTTAGGACTAGATGTTTCATTCCACCTGGCCAGCATCTCTATGAGCTGCAACCCTCATATGGACCAACTCCTATGCCCCTACAGCCTTTCCTGGCAGGAGAGGGGGGCATCTCCATAAGAATGGTCAAGAAACCACTTGCAAAGAGTAATTGCCAGATGTGAGCATTTTCTGTTTGAATTCATCAAGCTCCATCAAATGCAAATTCTACTTCTCTCAAAAAAAGTATTCAAATTCAACAAATTCAGCTCAAGCATAGAGATAGCATTGTGTTCTAGGAACCATGGAGAATAAAAGATGAGTGTTTTTCTCTGCTCATGGTTATTGGACCCAAAAAGAGGAATTTGGGGTGAATGTTGAAAGAAGAAAGACAATTTAAAATCAGATTTTACCTTCAATTCAGAGGTGAAAAAAACATATTTTAAGAAAATGGATGTGGATGGGCAAAATCTAATTTTTCCTCTAGTATAAATGAAATGCAAGATGAGCAAGAAAGAGGTAGCCACAAATAATAACAAAACAAGATGCAGATGCGGCCCTGGCGTGGGCGCAGTAAACTGTAAATAGACTAATGTTTTATAGTTGTACGAGAGTGGCTTAGTTGGCCTCTGGAATCCTACTGTATTTTATGCATTCCTTCCTTGTTGATTTCTGTGAGAATGTGCTTTTGAATGTCCAATAGTTAAATCATCAAACCGAGATGCCAAACTTTAAGTATTCCTTGGGTTCTTTTCTAACTTTTTAAATGGCAGTTTGTACAACTGTTCCAAGTAAGTTTAAATAGATAAGTATTCTGGGAAGTGTCAGTATTCTTCAGCTTCAAAGCTAAGTGTAACATAAATAGAAAAATAGACTGTATTTTGTGCATTTCATACATTTTAATGGCGAGTTACTATTGATGCTGTGCGTTTTTGCAAGTAAGGGAAAATTCACACATCACTTTGTATATTTCCTGGCAGTGGAAAGTTATTTTGATCCCACCTTACAAATGATCCATACTGATATTAAGTTTACGGTGTTGGGAGGAGGAGAAAAGAGTGAAGTTAATTTGAATTTAGAAAGTCTCTAAATGATAATTGAATCACAAGTCTGGATTATAATTCTAGGAGCAACACTTGACTTGGTCAAAATCACTGTTATGAAGAGATGCAATTTTTACACAGTACTTCACATTGATTAAGTAATTGTGAAAATGGAAAAAAAGTATTTGAATCTTAATCACAGTCATTTGCATGAAATAAAAGTCTGTGTCAGGGGAATGCACATTATAATAACTCCTGGGTGTTTTGGTTGCATCAGTGAGCAAAGAAGTTGTATGCATTTTTTTCCATGCTGATATACAAGAATTCCTTTTATATTTATTGTATCTTTGATTGTATGAAAATTCAGCAATATAGGATTTTGGCTGATGAGAGACGACAACTGATTAACTACCTTAACAATGGCTGTAATTAAAACAGATGTTTGATAATGCACGTGCCTGAATTAAACTGGGAACATTCAAAGAGAGAAAAGAGAAATAGGAATTTTCTATGAACCTCATTCTCAGTCAGGCCCTCCATTAGATGGGAAGGTAATAAATGGGAAATAAACTTCAGAAAATTCTGCCAGTCTCTCTTTTAAATATCCCACTCCTCCCCCACTGCTGCTGTATGTTCGGGATGCTCGAAATACAGAAAACTGAGCTTCTTGCTCTTGTGCTCCCCCCACCGTAGTCATATCTGGGACTGGTCTGCAAACCCACAGATCCTATCTTTGTGCACTGGCAGGTGTTAATACTTCCAACTTCACCGCCCTGTTGGGAGTCTTCAGAATCCCAAATACCTCCAAACACTGGGGCTAGACTCTCTCTTGCCTTCTTCAGACCCTCTGATAATGAAAACCACCTTTTAACAACCTGAAATCTTCTACTCGGGTTGATATTCACTTCCTATGATGTTGAGTTCAATTTGTGTCTTATATTGATTATCTACTAGTTTGAGAGCACCATGATTTGGGAATCAAGGAGATTTCAGTTTCTGAATATATTTGCCTTCCTAATTTTGTGGAAGAGAAGAAGAGAACCCTAAATGAAACAAGAGTTTTGATTCCTGAAGACGTTGAAAATTCCAAAAGACAGTCTTTTCAAAATGTATGATTCTAATGATTCGACCCAGGTCAGAGAAGAAAGTTGCTAAGAAAACCTCTGCCAGATATGGACCACATGAAGGGATAAGTGTGGAGTGGTGAGCTGGGATGGTGATGGATGCAGTAGTGCATTTAATTAGAACCACATAATAGTAAAAATAATAATTGCAACAATAATAATGATAAATATGTTTCACTGACTAAAACTAAGTAAGAAATACAAAAACAGTAAAAAGTAGCACTAAAATAAAACAACTGTGAACTCAATCTCACCTTTGAGGGAGAAGTAAACACGCCAAGAAGTGGCGGCATCCATAAAGAATGAAAACAAGTGTGCCGAGACCGGCGCCCCCGCGTTATTACACACCCGGGAAACCAGCAACCAGCAGGCACTCTTTCAAGCTTAGAATCTAAGAGTTCGCAGGGACTCCACAATATTTACTGAAAGAAAAAAAAGCCCCCTTTCAACCTCACAAAACTCACTTCTTTCTTAAAAAGAAATCCATCATACATCCTCTCGCTGGACTCATCAGGCCTTTGCACTGCGCTCCTCCGCCCCGCCTTCCCAGAATGCGCGCCCCTTTCTCCAAGGCTAATTCCGGTTCTGCCGATTGCAAGCAGAATTCGGCGTCACTGCAGGCCACCAGGGTTTCTTCTTGCTCTGTGCTCCTGTTGCATCCATGGACAATACTCCCTAGTTCAGCACGTAACTGTTATGTTAGTTTGTAGTGTTTCTCCCACACCAGTTGCAAGCTCCTTGAAAATGGGAACATTGTATCTTCCTTTCTTTGGTTTTTTTTAAGATATTTATTTAGAGAGAGGGGAAGGGAAGGAGAAAGAGAGGGAGAGAAACATCAATTTGTAGTTGTCTCCCATGCATCCCCTTGCTGGGGATCTGGCCCGCAACCCAGGCATGTGCCCTGACTGGGAATCAAACCGGCAGCCCTTTGGTTCGCAAGCCTGCGCTCCATCCACTGAGCTACACCAGACAGGGCTATCTTCCTTTTTTTCTTCCCACCTTCCTTCCTTCTTTCCTTCAACAAATATGTATTTAATACCTGCTCTGTGGCAAATGGGGCACTTCCTGGGTTTCTCCTGACAGCATCTGTAGCACTGTGCCCTGAAGATGAGTAGGCATGAAATGCATAGGCATATTGTTTGAGGGGTTTATTGAGCAGCTCCTAACGCCCTAGATAATTCAATTTAACTCCTCTGCTCCTTCCACCCAGCATATACTTAACTCATTCTTTTCAACAAAGGATAGGGCCTTCAGTATCGCTTTAAGCCCACTCAGTTCTCTCTTACAGAGGGAAGCCAAGAGATTTTTGCCAGAGAAACAAAAGCCTGTTTGTGAAACCTATTTCTGTCCGCAGCCCCACCCAGCTTCATGTGTACTCTTGCTCAAATTCCTTGACTTCCTTGTGTCATCACGTTCCTTCTAGAGAAGCAAGATAATAACATATCCCCTGCCACCCCCAACACTTCCTAGGGTGAGGGCTAATAGGATAATGGCTGTAACATACTTTAAGCTCATCCAAAGAAAGGTGCCACACTGTATAAAAACGTGAAGAGCTATTATGCAACTAATCAGATTCAAACTACAGGTTGCAAACAGACCTGTGGAGTGTTGAAATGAAGCCTCAAGGAAAGATGCTAATGCTTAACTTGCCCCACAGGCCCAGGCAGCGTTTCCAGAACTTTCTCGTACATGAATTAACTTCAGAAAATACGTTTTAAATCCATTGTTTTTTAAGGGAGGGGAGTTGATGCCTGCAGAACAAAGATAAACTTGTACAGCCAGAATCCAGATCCCTGACATTTGCTCCCGCTTGGGGAGGTGCCACCTTTGGTATTAATACCAGCTGCAAGAAAGCAGTCTTTGCACGGGTGGCACGAGGCAGAACAGTTTCATCCTCTTGTCTGGAAGTTCTGTAAGTTTAGGGAACATGGTATGTTCACTTTATTGCATGAATGAGCCTGGCTTTCTAGACCCTAAAAGGAGAAAGGGAGCTAAAATAATCAGATACCAGCAGGCCAACATCAGTCTATTTGAAGAAGGTACTGAGGAAGTATACCACCCACTAGGTGGCTGTGGGACCGCTGCAGGATGTGGGCATTGCCTCTCTCTGCTCAAACCTGCAGGGCTAGGCGCGGGGGCGAAGTCACTTTCATCCACCGCTGTGCTGGAACGTGCAACTTTGGGCATGCCGGATATGAATAGGAAGCACACAAGGACCTTGAGCACAGAGTTAATAGGTGGGGTTAGATGTTATTGGTCTTTCAGTGTTATAAGAATTTGGGTCATCTATGCTACCAGAGGAGTCGGCTAGCATGAATTTATGTCACATCAGCAGCAGTCCCATAGGAAAAAAAGACAAGATTCTGACTAACCTTCCCAACCCCAGTAGAAGTTCAAAGGTATGATGACATACCTGATAAACCAGAGTGTCTGGCTGAGGCCATGTTGCAAGGACAGAGAGACTCCTACAAGGAGGCTCACCACGTGAGAGGTGTGGGGTGGGCTGGTGACTGGAGTCAACCCAGGGCTTGGATCGTGAGCTGTGCTTGTTTCCGGCACAGATGCTGGAAACACACCCCGACACAGTCCTATGCATGCACTCTGGGGGGAAATCTGAATGCTTGTGATTCAAAGAGCTGCAATGCTGCAGTGACTTGGATTCCAGAAAGTGCTGCTATTGAAAGCCTTAATGGAGAGTAACGGGAGAAAAGAAATGTCCTTCCTTACAAGGGATGAAACTGCTTGTCCCCTGTGATTCAGCAGAGGCCTGTGTGGAAGCCAGCAGGTGTGGAGAGAATAAGAGAGAAGGCAAGCAAGGACTGGGAGGGTAATTGCCACCTCCCGGTCCTTTTATGTACGAGTATTTATATACAAGTATTGTATGTGGCGGATGAAGCTTATTTGGACAGATATTTTTATTAAAAGAAGAAAAGGAAGGAAGGGAGGATGAGGGGAGGAAAAGGAAGGGAGGGAGGAAGGGAGGGCAGGAAGGGAGAAACAGGAAGACAAGAGAGGCAAAGGAGGGACTACTAACGGTACACAATGAAGATGCAACTTTGAAAGAGCAATTAGAAGCAGGAGGAAATTTGATAAAATAGATGCTCCACACTTAGACATAATTAAAGGGAACATGGAGTCCACAAGCAATGCTATCAAGAATGTATATGTAAAGACTGAAGAGATACTCTCCACAATTCCTTCTTGAAAAGTCTATTTGATAATATAATCTAACCAACCAAAACATAAGTAAAAATAAATGACTCAGAGATAAGGAAGCTTGGGCACATAAGGACTCCAGGTAAATATTAAATAAATTTAAACATTGAATTAAGTCTAAACAGTACTGCTTATTATACCTATAAAACATAAACTAAATCTTAAAAACCTGGAAATAAAAGCTAAATAATATTTTTAATAATATAATGGACTCAGCATTCCACAGCTATTAATAACATAGACTACAAAGAAAGAAACTAAGAGATGTAACTTGAGTAAATTTCCTCATCTTCAAGCAGAAGTTAATAGAAATTTTAATTTTTTGAAATTGATAATTGAGAAATATAAACTTACATATGCTATATAAAGCTATAGAGTTCAATAGAATAAAAAAAACACGTATCTTTAATAATATAATGCCAATAGAGCTGGTATGTGGAGAAACACAGATTATTTACAGTAGAAGATACTTTATCCAGAATATCCAAGACTTAACTTATTCCAGATTAGTAACATTTGACATTTTACATACTTAAATTCCAAAAGAGCTAAATAAGAAGTTTTAGTATATAAATATGGTATGTAAATAAAAATATAAGACATAAACGATCTTTAAAAATATTATTTGAATATCTCTTTTTGTTATAATATAAATATATCCTGCCAAACACTTGAATATTGAAAATTCTGTAATGATTTTGCATCAGTTTGAAACATCTAGGCTTACCTGAAAGCAGAAAAGTTAGCAGTATGTAAAATCCTAAGTATTTAACAATATAAGCACAATGAATATCTTTTACTTATTTTTTCAAATGCACACCCATTTCCTTAAAAATTCGGGGACAGAGGAAGGAGCATCACATAAGAATATAAATTATGAAAATTACATTCGCTAAGAAATCCTGATTGAGCTTCACGTGGCGGCGGAATCACGAGCTGTAACAACAACTGGTTGTGTTCTAATAACTTTTGCAAACCAGAAAAGACAATGCATGACTTAACAAGCTCTCTGGGAAAGCGGGATCTTCTAATTTCCCATCTCAGATTCCTCTCTCAGTACGTACCTGGAGAACTTCCTCCTTAGTAGCCAATCATTCTTCTTCTAGTGAAATTTATGAAATGTCTTACAACAGGAAACCACCCCTAGAGACTGTTTTTCGTCCACCGTAACCGCCCTGGCTTGCGCATGCGGTTTGGGTCCGGCTGCCGCGAAAGCCAGTGCGGACTGGTGGAACAGTTCTGACGTTCGGGCATTTCCAAGGTTTAGACTTCTAGAAGAACAATCTCTACTGTTACAAAAACGGTGACAAAGAAGACAGAAAAACAAGCACAAAACTCATAAAATGTATCACCTGGAGACTGACATGAGGCCAAACGTATATGCTATAACGGTAAATGTGAATGGGATGAACACAAGAAAAATCTAAAGAGAAGAAAGTAATTTTATGTAGAATATTAAACAATGCTTACAATCTTGTGGTAATAAATTTGAAAACTTGAGTAACACGAATAATTTCCTAAAAATATATAAATCTATAAAACGTCAGATTTTGTTTTTTAAAAAAGTGATAGAAGACCTAGATCACTGCTATAATGCGGTCAAGGAAGTACTACTCTGAGGCCAGGGCCTGATGGTGTTCCATTCACTGTTATTTAGTTGTACCAAGGTTTAAGGAAAGAATTCTCACAGCCAGCATGACAATGAGACCAAAGGATTGCAAAAAATGGCATAGAACAGAAAAACTACAGACTAATCTCATTTTTTAGTAAGATGCAAAATACCAACTGAAATATTAGCATATTGTACTATATGAATAATAAAATAAAGCAAGAACATACCATAATCAAGTGGTGTTAATTCCAGACTTCTGAAGATAGTTCAATAATAAAATTCTTTTTTTTTTTTAAGATTTTATTTTTAGAGGGGGGAAGGGAGGAAGACAGAGAGGGAGAGAAACAGCAGTGTGTGGTTGCCTCTCACATGGCCCTCACTGGGGACCTGACCTGCAACCCAGGCATGTGCCCTGACTGGGAATTGAACCTGCGACCTTTCAGTTTGCAGGCCAGTGCTCAATCCACTGAGCCATACCAGCCAGGGCAAGAAATGACTTTTTAAAAGATTTTAATATTGTGGTAATAGAACACAACTTTTAAGCCATATACTTTAAAAGTTGTATGTATCTTGTACATGAGAAACTAACAGCCAGCATAATACTCGCTGGTGAAAACCCAAGAGCAGTCTCAGTAACATGAGGAACGAGATGAGGGTCCTCGTTAGTAGCACAGTTATTTAATGACTGTTCTTGACGTGCTCACCAATGTAATTAGATGAGAGAATGAGATAAGAAGCGTAAACATTGGGCAGGAAAAGGCAGAACTATCATTATTTGCAGATTATAAAGATTATAGTCTTGAAAAACCCAAGTGAATCAACTGAAAAAGTATAAGAAATGTGAGAGATTTTAGTAGATTACCTGGTTAAAATACAAATATGCAAAAGTAATAACTTTCTTACTTACCTGCAAAAGCTAGTTCAAAAGTATGACAGATAAAGTCATTTCCCATTCACAAAAGAGAAAAAATGACAAGAAATGTCTAACATATTAAGGAAATTATAAAACTTTACAGAAGAGCATTGTAAATGCGGAAAGAAAAACTATGTTAAAATGTTGTTACAAATTAAACAAAGCTATAAATATAATGCAAAAACAATCAAATTCCTAGCAGGTTGTTTTTTTTTCTTTTTAGAAACTTCGCATGTGATTCTAAAATTATTTGTAGAATTAGCATATGAGAATAACAAAATAGAACTGAAAATGATTATAAGATTATTTTCATTATATAGTAATAATTTTATTTATAACATATTAATTGATCATGCAAACTACTTAAATTAATTTTAATTCAAAGTAAAAAGAGTGTGATACTGGTCCAGTGGCAAATAAATCAAAGGAACAGAACAGGAAACCCAGAAATAGATCCAAATTTACAAGGAAACAAAATACACAAAGAAGATTATTTTCTCCTGATTGCAAAAGATAAATCATTTAATAAGCCATCTGGCTCAACCCAAATACCTAGGAGCTCTCTTCCCCTCACCACCATTTCTTTCTCCATCTGTGAGTCCTGCTTTTACCTTCAAAACGCACCTGAATCTGGTCGCTGCTCGCTACATCCACAGCTACCAGCACCCTCGCCTCTTGCCTGCATTTCCACAGCTTCCTAATTGATCTGGTTTCTCTCTTGCCTTCCAAAAATCTTCTGCAGTTAGGGTGGTCTTTCAAAAATAATCCAATGATGTCACTCCCTTCCTTAAGATCCCTCTATGGCTTCTCATCACATGTACACATCCCAGCTCCTTGGAAATAAGGGGTAGACCTCTTCCCGCACTCCTGGCCCCTGCCTCACTTTCCAACCTCAGCACTCCCATCTCACTCACCCCAGACACTCCAGCTTTCTAGGACCCAGGAAACTTCTCCCACCTAAAATTCCTGCACTGTCTTTTCCTTCCGCCAGAGTGCCTCTTCCCCTAGATCTTTCCAGATGGCTCCGCCCTACACATCCCACAAGTTTCCCTCCACAAATGTCTACTTTACAGAGGCCAGGCTTTACCGTCTGAACCCACTTCCTTTCCATAATGCTCTGCTTTATCTCCATTGCCTTTATAAGTCCCTGAAATTGTTACTTAAGATAGCCTTGCTTATCATCTCTCTCTCCCACTAGATTATAAGCTCCAGGACAGCAGACTTTGCCTATTTTGTTTGTCACTCTAACTTCAGTGCCTAGCACAGTGCTTGGAACATGGTAGGTGATTCATTAGTATTTGTTGAATCAATGAATTGCAGTGGAAATTGAGAAAAGGGGATCGAATTAAGTTATTTGGGAGGTAGAATTAATGGGATTTGTGATTTATTCAATGGAGGAATGCAATGAGTGAAGCCTGAGGGCCCGGGAATGATTCTTTGTTTGTGGACCAAGGAACTGAAGAGAGAGTGCACCATTCCTATGTTGAGAAATTGAGAGTGAGGAGCTTGATTCATGAGACATATGTTCTCTGAGGCTCTGAGGCGGCTACAAGGTATTCATACGAGGATCTCCAGAGGGCAACAGGTCATACCAGTTCACAGTTCAGGAATTAGAAACAGTTTAAGGTTCATCATTTTTCAGAAACATGCATTGAACTTTTTAAGAAAGGAAAAAGGGAAAGACTGGCAAAAGAAGAAACTGGGTAATGATAATCACCAAGAATGCAATTGTCAAGTTACTTTCTCTATTTCGTCCCAGGGAATAAATTTCTTCTGTAATAGATAACTTAAATGACTTACCAAACGTAAGCAAGACTTGTTCTCCTAACTGTGAATAGACCAGAAGAAATGCATCTCCATAAGTTAGAACTGCAAACCTAATGATAAAGGACTAGTTCAGCTGAATGATCAGAGAGCATCTGTCGAACAACTACGAGGCGTCCGCTGAGGGCCGACCCCTCTGTAAGTGCCTGCGGTAGTTGCAAACTAGCAAATAAGAGCCCCCATGGGAGCTGCCTGTCCAGTAGGAACGACGGGGGAAGATGTTAGTCTGACTACCTTTCCTGTCTATTTGTCAAAGGCATTTTAAATGGCTGCATCCTGGTCAGTCTGATGAAGAGCGCGGAGCGTGAGGCATGGTTTTAGAACGAGAGCCGAATTCCTCTTTGCAAAGGGGCACTGTCTCGGAGGAGGCATGTATTCACCTCGAGGTTGCTGCTGCTTCAGCCCCGTGTCAGCTTCTCCCGGGGCCCCGGACCCTCTGCCTCCACCTGCTCACGTTTGTGGTTTTCGTTTTTTACTTTAATCATGTGTGTAATAGTCTGGAGAAAAAAATTGAAATGCAAATAAATATTTCTTAAATGTATCTGAATACATCCAGAGGTAATAATTATTAACATTTTGGCGAATGCTCTTCCAGACAATCATATTCATAGATACTATACATATGCCTGAAGCAGGATCAAATCTACATAGTTTTATTCCTTTGTAGTATAGCATAAGCTTCTCTCTGTGTCAATAAACATACATTTCCATTACTTCTTTAAATGGCTATAGCATTCAGTTGATAGACGGCCCAAGATTTATTGAGCCAACCCTCCGTTACTGGATTTTTTTTTCCCATATGATTTGCTATTAGATCAGCTGTGGTGTGGTTTATTGTGGTAAACTTCCTTTAACATTGAGTTTTGCCCACTTATCCAAATACATTTTCAGAAAGAATTCTTAGATGTGAAAGTGTGTGTTAAAGAACATACCCATTTTGAGGCTTTTGGCTCTGTATCACCACAGTACCATTCCCCTAAAAACAACAGATATGGGTACATCTTGAGGGCAACCAATGAATGTCTAGAAATTAATCAACAGAGGTTTTCTTTTAAAAAATCTTTTCAGAAATGGAAAGATACTGTCAGAATCAATCTTCGAATTGCTTACTGTTTTTTCTCCTAGAGAAGACATGGGTTAACCATGACACTGTATCCCTCTAATTCTGAATTCCAGGGGCTGCCAACTGCCCTCCTGGTTTCCATCTCATACTCTCATTGCTATTCCCACTGCTAATGCAATGAACGCTTATCTGCTTACCACGAGCCTCAAAAATCACTTGCAGGTGGTTCTGCCTAAAGAAAACTGGTCCCCCAAACCAAAACATTCACACCAAAGCATCACGTCAGCAAGTCTCCAAGAATCTCTGAAGACAGAAGATAATGGTTAAGGTGCAGAAGAACACGGAGGGATCTCAAAGGGTGACGGCTCACAGGACACGAATGTTAGAACAACCGTTTCCGATCCCTGCAGTTTTACAAATGTGCTACATTTAAGGGCACATACCCTTCATGATGCTTGTTCTATCCATAATAATAATAACGAATATTTACTGAGTACCTATTTTGAGCTAGGCCTTATTCTAAGCAGTTTAACTTAACTCTTTATCTACACACACACATTCATGCTATTATTGTCCCAGGGAGGAAGCAAGCCACACACAGTTTAATTTGTCTTAGAGCCAACCCACAGCAAGCGAGTCCAGAGCTACACTGAAAGTGAAGGTCCCAACACAACCATTGCAGTCACTTGCCAAAAAAAAGTGATAATATTTTAAATCGTACTTGCATGGCTTGGGTGAACTATTTAGGGAAGAGGCATGATCAATATTTTATCTATTTAAAGTAATTAAGTAAGTATTCTTTCATTTATCCAAAAATACTTAAGGAGCCCATATTAAATTGGAACAATCATGCCGAAAACTGTAAGAAATGCAAAAGGGGACTCATTTAATCCATTTAACAGATGTCTGTGGGGCAAATTCTATCCTCCCTTCCGTCTGCTGGTCTCAGGGGATACTTGTGATTGCCCTTCAGTTTACAGAGAAGTCCAAGGCCAAGTGAATATTGCGGGGGGTGTAGTGCTCCCACAGCGGGAGGCCTTATAATTCCACACTGAGGAAAGGAGTTATTGAGTGTATTGTGATAACCATCATCAGGAGGGAGAGAGATGAGCGCTGTTACTCAAAGAAGGGCGAGATGACTCATGTCAACTTCAATGTAAACAGCTCACGCCAGGTCAGATTCAGGCTCTAAAATGGAGCTATTGATGAGTATTCTGTTTCTTCAAGAAATAGTCATCTTTGAGGAGGTGATGGAACAAGTGAGAATGATCTTGGATTGGGGAAGGCATGTACTAAATCAAGTTTTAGGAAGGAGATCCTTGTAGCGCAGAGCAGACTCAGTGGAAGGCGAGAGGTTGAGGGGCCTGTGGTCACAGGCCAGATATGAGCCAGAGGCAGGGAGAGAAGCAGCAGGAATGGAAGGGAAGGGGAGATAAAGGCACATTGAGAAGGAAGGCATTGGAACTCTTGGAGAACGCAGTAGAAAAGCAGATTTCAAATTCTGGTCTGAAGTCAACCAGAATCAACCTAAGATGTGCCGCTTACTGGTTCTGTGACCTTGGGCTTTTCATCTGAAAAGTCCCTCTGCTTTTCATCTACCCAATGGGTATAATAATATAAGGTATTATTTTCATAAGGGTTCAATGAAGTAGTAGTAGTTATGATTATCATTGATGACCAACTTTAAATCTTGTCTGTCACTCTCTGTCTCCTAACCCCATCTCTTGTCAAAGTTCAAGGAATCCCTGGGGCTGGGGGGAAAGACATGAATAAGAAAATTTATAAAGGGATAAAGGTAGTTTCTGATTTCCTATGAATTGGGTTTGATGAGCACCTAAAAATATCATTTTTCTTCACTAATTCTGAACCAACTACAAAGAAATAAAATAGTAAAGCACATAAAGATGAAATGTCACCTTTTTTCACTGGCAAACATGATGCTTGAGAATACAGCTTTTTCTGCAGGCCATACTTACTGCTACAGAACACAGAGACAAGTAGACCTCTACCCTACTAGCCCCCACCCCTCAGTCACGGTCCCCGCTGGACGGCCAAAGACCTTCCCCAGGGGACAGGCCTCCTATCACACAGAGTCCAGAAGGAAGGACGGCAGAGTTCTGTGTGGGGTGCTTACTCCTAAGAGAAAAGGAGAGGAAGTGGCTGGGTTCCACAGGTTCCCAATTAGCCATCACTCTGAGTCCACAAGAGTCCACTAGAACGTACACGAGTGCAGTTCCTGCCACAAGGAAGGAAACAGCCGGCTCAGTTCAGGGAATAGTGACTCCCACTTAGCATCCGGCCCCGCCTCGCTGTCCTGGGCACCTTCTTTCGCCCCATCTCTCACTTCTCACTTGGCTGTCAGTGCCTTATGCACAGTACAGTATAGCTGCTTCCTTCTCCACGTGGTCAGATCCTTCACCAGAATTCAAAACCCTTAAATGAGAGGAATAAAGGCCCTGTAGTAGATTTGAGTGTGGTAATTTGTGTGGTCAAAAAATTCCTTTGTAAGGCTCCTGAAAACATTGTCATCCTGGGTGGTAATCTACTGGCCAGTGCCACCAAGATATTGCACTTTGTCAACCCAAGAACTTGTGTAGAGTATTTGTCTTCCCTAAAGCAATTTTCCTGGCATACGCAAAGCTCTCACTTTGAGGGAGACATGACTCTGCTGGGGTTAGCTCTTCCAGAGTGTAAATTCTGCACACTGAAAATACAGTTGCACAACCTGAGAAGAAAAATGAGACATGTGGTTTGACTAATCAAGTGCCTCAACTTACACTATTACCTGACCCCCACCTTATTACCTAATCCTGACAGGTAGGAGGAAAGACCTCACCTTGGACCAGAAGGTCTGACTCTACCACTTTCTAGCTTCAGGAATGTAGATGCGTGATAAGCTCTCTGAGTCTCCATTTCCACATTCAAAAATGAGGCTTCACATTCAAGATGCCCTTCCATAGGTGAATGGGTAAACAAAGTGTCAGATACCATGCAATGGGATGTTAGTCCGTGATAAAAACAAATGAGCTATCAAGCTTTGAAAAAACACAGAGAAACCTGAGATGCATACTGCCGAGTTAAAGAAATCATTCTGTAAAGGCTACATACAGTGTGGTTCTGACGAAGTGGCGTTCCTGAAAAGGGAAAATCATAGAGACAGTAAAAAAAAAAAATCAGTTGACAGAGGATATAAAGAAAAGGATGAATAAATGAAATACAGGGGATTTCTAGGGCAGTAAACTACTTTGTATCATATTGCAATGGTAGATACATGACGTTATGCATTAGGTAAGGCTTGCAGAACGTACAACACAAAGACCGAACCCTAGTGCAAACTATGGCTTTAGGTGATAACCCTGGATCAATATGGGCTCACCAATTGTAACAACTACACCATGCTGGTGCAAGATGTTAAGGATAAGGGAAACCAGGGAGAAGGGTTGTTATGTGGGAACTGTGGGAACTGTCTGCACCATTTTTCTGTACACCTGAAGCTTCTCTAATAAACAAAGTCTATTAATTTTTTAGTGGGGCTTTAACTTCTACCTCTCAGTGTTGTGAAGGCTCTAAAGAAGATGTTGCTCAGGAGCATTCCTGGCTCCTAGCAACTGCTCCGTAGTGTTCAGCCCGTCAAATGCCCTTGGCTCCAGCTGCACCCCCTTCCCTTACCCTTGCCGATAACTTAAGGAAGTCTCCTTTCCTGGTAGTAATCACACCCAGAACTCTTCATTTTCAATACCTGGATATCATGATCAATTCCCTCATAAATCTAGCCGGTTTTCAAAACGCACGCGTCTTAATTGTTGTTCCTTCCTATCATGTCACTCTTTTTTTGTTTGTTTTTTTTAGTTGATTTTTTAGAGAGAGAGGAAGAGAGAGAGACATCAAATTGTTGTTCCCCTTAATTATGCATTCATTGGTTGATACTTGTATGTGCCCTGACTAGGTATTGAACCCGTGACCTTGGTGTATCCAGACCATGCTCCAACCAACTAAGCTACTCACCGGCCAGGGATTTTCTTGTCTTTTTAAACCAGGAGTTCTTGTGTTAGGAATCCTCATGGCAGCTGTGGTGTGGTAAAGAAGAGCGTGGGCGCAGGAGCCAGACTCCCTGCACAGTTATCCCAGCTCCACCATCTACTAAGGGACTGAGTAACTTTGGGCAAGTTGTCTGAACTTTCTCTGCCTCTGTTTCCTCATCTCTTGAGTTGAGAATGATAAAAATAGTATCTCCTCCATATGTTTTGATTACTGAAGGTGGGAAAAAGAAGGTGGTGTGTTCTTCCAACCACATCCTGGGTAAATCCTGGGATTTTCTCACGCAGACAGTGAGAAAGTCTGTATGTGAATTTTTCTGAGTCCATCAGATCCATGTCAGATTGTCCCAGTGACCAGGGCCACCCTTAGGATAAGATCTGAATCCTTGCCATTACCTAACCAGTTCTGCATTTCCAGCAGCTTTTTAGGTAATGCAACACCCTAATGCACTGGGCAAATGTGCTCTGTTTTGGTTTTTCAGACAGGAAATAAAGATCTTCCAGATGGACCATGGGTTGTGTCCTCCTGTCCTCTTCATTCACACACCTTGTCCACAGCCCCTGAGCTCTCCCGACTCCATCACGGAGAAGTGAGCTGCAGGAGTAAACGTGTGCTTGTCCTGTTGCCATTCAGCACGTCCAGCTCAGCAGCTTTACCTGGGACTCAGGCCCGCCGTGGCGCTGATACAGAGAGCCAGGTATTTAGTCACGTCAAAGCAATTTGCTGATGGCTTTCTTTCTGTTTAATGTTTCATGCGCAGTATTAGGTGGTTGATTTAACTTGTTCATAGTGCCTGTTTTATCTCATTAGCTATCTTTAAAGGAAATCAAATCATGTTAAATATAGACAGAAGACATTGATTATCTGGAAAACTTAGTAGTATAACCCGTATGTGAGTATGCCTATGAAAGAGATTATTTAAGATTATTTAAGTTGCTGCTACTTTCCTAACATTTTAAGTATTTGAGAACTCATACATACATACATATTAACCTACAAAATAGAACCACATATGAATTATGTATGCATGCATGTCAATATTATATATATTCAATATATAGTTATCAATGAAATATACACACGCTTTACTTTAGCATAGATAGATAATCATTTGTAAGTTAAAGTGGGAGTTCTAGAGCTTCAAGTTCTTCTCATGTTTTCATCATCTTTTATCTTTAGTACATTTTCAACCATAATCCCAGCAAAATGTGCAGATAGCACTAATGCTGCTCCTCTTGTCTTGCTTCAACTACATTCCTGGTCCAGGCTTTATTTTCACAGACTCGGACTAACCTTTAATTTAGTATAAGTGTGCAGTTGAAACATGCCGACCTGAGACAAAGCAGCATTATCATATATCAGAGAAAAAAATAAGTCGTCATAAAATTTCTAAAGGAAAAAAGTGCTACAAAGTTTGTACTTTAAACATTGTTCTGGTGAAGGACGCCGACGGTGGTAGAGATCATGCGCGTGTGGTGTCTGTGGGTATATGAGAATTCGCTGTACTTCCTGCTCAATTTTGCTATGAACCTAAAACTGTTCTGTTAAAAAAAAAAGCCTATTTAAAAAAAATTCTCCGTGATATCTGTATCCAAAATAATAATAATAATAACACTAATAAACGATAATAACACTAATAATAATAATAATAATGTGTTTGGTGTAGTAAACCGAGGCCTTGCCTAGGTTTAGTCTGTAACAAGGACTAATGCGTGTACAATAGTATAAGCTGAGCCATCAGCATATAGATATCACGACAGCCAATAACAACTCCTTAGGGGATGTTTATCATGTCACTGAGGTTTGCATTCACAGAGCTTTACCAAGCATGTCGGCCACTAAGGATTATCAAGGAAGAAATTCTTTTAAATGCTCCCCACTATTTTACATAAAGAGTATAGCGATCTTTACTTCATATTGATTTTATTTTTTAGTCTCTGAAAATAAATGAGGGCAAATACAGGTTGGAGTACCAGGAGACTCTGGTTTTCCTCTGTCTGTGTCTTCCACACCTCCCATCAAATGAGTGAGTTATTTCCACAAATTCTCAGGACCTGGTGTTCTAACCCCAGACTTGTACGTGGGTCTGTGGCCATCATTCGTGTTTCCCAGCCTTTGTCCTAGCAATGGGCTCAGCATTACACGGGCGTTAATGATGTCCAGGTCCCATTGGATAGACCTGGTCTACTTTGACTCACGATCTTGCCACAAGGGTTAAGGCAGATTGCACATATATTCATATTTTAAATCAATTTGTTAATAAGTAAGATAGACTGGCATAAGCTTTCTAAGTGCTTATATCTTACGATAAATGTTTTTATGCCACTAAATATAGTTCCCATTCGGAGATCAACCTAGCCTCGGAAGCCCCACTTTGAAGAAACCAGCTTCTGATCCTTAGATAGTATAAAACAGCAGAAAATGATGCTCCGACCCATGTAATTATAGAACATACTGAAGTAATAAATTATAATAACTAATATATTTCTTCTTTCAATCAGAAACAAATTGACTCCTCAGAGTGTGCAGGTAATGGCTATACTAAAGTTGACTTGTTAACAGAGTTGTACTTTCCACCCAAGGAAGAGAGCATTGCTAGTTCCCAGGAGCATCCTCCACGCAGTCACGGCATCATTCATCACCTCATGCTCAGGGCCCATCTAATGGAACCATTCCAACGGCCCCATTCTTGGCAGGGCAGAGTTTGAAGATCCTAACCTCTTTTCAGAGGAAAATCATCCCTTAAATGCGCTGCAGCGACAAAACTCTCCCAGCCATTTTCTGCGCCACATTTTTTTTTTTTTTTTCGTTTTTGCTTCCTTTGTGTTCCATTCAAGGTTTTCCTGCACTGAGACAATCTTTTACATGTTTTTCTTCTTCTGCCTGCATCAAAGTTAGGACTTTGTGAGGGATGCCTTGCTATCAGCATCTGTTACCTCTTTTTCTTGGGGGCTAAGGAGGAGGCTGCTGTGTGGCTGAAAAAGACTCTCATTCAGTTTGGAATTGCCTCCCTTTGCTTT
>PVJI01003620.1:110000-121149 GCA_004026765.1 Micronycteris hirsuta
CTAGCTTTATCTTCATAAGAAGCTGCTTTCAGTTGAAAAGCAGAAGTGAATAGAAGTGTCATGACATGGGATTAACAGTACAACCGGTTAGTAAATCAAATGTTCGAGGTGAAGAAAGTGGAATGTGACATGCATCAGCAGGATGGACTGACGGGATTTCATGGAGACAAGGGGAAAACATTTTTCATCATTTGTCGATGCTTCTAATATCAGTACTACTTTGAAAGCACATGGCCTGTTTAACCAGTTATTCACCGCAATGAATCGGAGGGCATTAAGGTGTTACCAGCAATATGAGTTCATATTGAAGTGACGCCCAGAGGAGGAACTAACCCATGTTCTGTCTCCCACTAGTTGGGCCTGAGGTGGAAAGACTGGTCAACATGGTTCACTTCTGAGATGCCGCTCTATCTGCCAGAAACCTCAGTGTGGGCTCATGTCACAACATCCGCACAGTTCATCGAAGAATTAACATACATATTATACACATAATATATATCCCTTCGTATTTCCATTTACACAGGTTTTATAAAGTACTCAGAGTTCATTTTAAAATTTGGAAGTGTTCGCCCAAAGATTTAAACAGATAAAAGCAATCGATTCAGAGCACTTAGAAATGCGTATTTAAGCATATCCATGAGTTCCTTTTCTCCTTCTGCTAAGTATCCACACAAATACGTAAAAACTTAAATTGAAACTGGTAATACTTAAAGACCTATCTGAGTAGCATGGGAGAGTATCTAAAAGGTCAATTTAAAAACACAGTAAGATGCTTCATGTCATCAATGTCTTCCCCTGGAAGATTTAAAAAATTCCACAGTTTGGCATTGACTCCATAACTCTGTATTTTTCAGTCTTTGTGTTTTTCACAGCAAGTTTTCCTAAGAGTAGGGTTAAAACTGTTATGTGCCTCTTATTTACTTAAAACTTTGTAAAAAAAAATATTCATGAACACAAAAAAGCCCATTAAATATTCACACTTTAATATATGTTCCTCAGAACAAATGTACAGTTAGATAACACATAAAGAATTATGAATGACTAATTATATTTTGCATATTTACAGCAAAGACAATTAGCAAATAGCTTTTATATGCAAAATAAATGAAAAAGTAATTAAGATGCACTAACCAGAGCAGCAATATCAAGTCTGTTGTCTTGTGATTCATTCCTAACAAACAATAATTATGCATTCATTGTCATATAATTAAAACAGCTCTGTCCTTTAGAAAAATGGTTATTTACTGTATAATAACCTGAAGAGTGGCAGAAGTTCCTCATAATGGTGAGCAGGATAATTAAATATTTCTTCTTAGGAAATGCTCACCCAGTTTAGTTTATTATCATAAACTCCTACCAGCAAGCAGCTGTTCCTCAGGAACGACAAGTGTTCTCTCTTCCGACTGGGAAAGTTATTCCCATTTCGTTTCCAAGCCGTCCTTTTCTTCCCTCGCTGTTAGATTGAGCAGGGATGCTCCTGGGCCACTTTTCACCTTTCTAAGGCCGGTCCCCCTGGAGGCAATCCCGAGATCCAGAGGGCTTTGGGAAGCGTCTTCAAGGCCTGTCTACCTCTGTGGCTAGGTCTGCATTTGGTGGTACAGATGTGTTATGTCTGCTTCTCTGCCAGAATGTGTTCTCTGTTTGAAGACATTATAAGACTTTTTACTTTGTAATCACTAAGATAGACCTAGATGTTACCATGAGTCTTCAGGCAATGTATAATTAATTAATTAAATAGCATCCAGTATTTATCATATTAAATACGCTTCTCAAATTTTACTGTAGAAACACAGCAACAACTTTCAAAAGGCTTGTTGTTTTTGGTATTAGGTCTAATTAAAATGATATAGACTATCCTCTGTGTTCCCCACAGACAGATGAGGGGAGATGTTTTGTTTCCTCAGAGCTGAGGAGATCTCTGTGTTTGTAGCCACTGGTTAGATTCCTGCCTGTTGTTCACCCCAATGTAGGCTCAGGGCCTATGTGATGCAATCGGAAATTATTTAAGCAGGACATAGCAATTATTTTGTGTCTCTTTGGTGTGTTATTTTCATGCATTGATACTATTACATTGTCATGTGTATATAGCCAAAAAATTAATTTATTTTATATAATAAAATGGTGTGTCCTTGGGAGTATAGAGTGCAGGCTAATTGAGAGAGGTTGTATTTATTATTAGTTACTGATTTTACAAAAACTATAATGATGACTTTGAAAAGTATTATTTTTAACACCTTAGCTATTAGAGAAATATAAATTTTAAGTAGAAAAATGTAGTGAATTATTAATTTAGAATTTCCTTATTACTTAAAATGTCCTTTTTATTATACTTTTTACATAATTTGTAATAATATTAAATATAATCATGAACCTCAGAGAGTAAGAAAATTAATGGCTTTGGTTAGGTTTTGTGATTTGACTTTATTAAATATTTGTAACTAATTATTTCAGCAATTACTGAACTACCATTCATTTCCTTATTAAATTCAAAAAATGAATATCAAACAGTAAGCATACCATCTTGTTTTTTTCACATAAATAAAGAGCCATGACCTTATTTTGAACAGTTTATTCTGAACTATTTCCATGTTTTGTAAATATTCTGCGCTGTAAGCTCCTTTTGGCATGTGACAAAATGGATATGGACCACGGAGAACCCAGGGAGATGATGTATGTTTCTTGTTCTTGTGTTACATTTGGGATGATTTAACTATAGCTCAGAATGCTAAAAAGAAATAATCGCTCAGAAGTGTGGCTGGTTAAGCATATTATTAAGGCTCCCGTTGGTATGCTACCAACAGAATTTTGGGATAGAAAGAAAATAGAGTTTGAATTCATAGCAGGGCATTCTGATAATTAATGTATTAGTAAAAGGTAAAAGAGAAAAAGGTAGAAGTCACACCTTAAACTCTGATTCAAAAACTGTGCAGGGTTATCTATTATCAGCATATCAGAGGCACCAGGGAAAAAGAGAGCTGAAAAAAATATTTTAGATTTCATAATTGATATTTTAAGAAATTCTAGTAATCCCAAAATAATTCTAAGTAGTCATCATGGGAAGAATTAGTATTTATTTCTCCTTACATTTGTTTGTAGTTTCGCATTGCTTTAAATTTTAGTTACTTGAGCTAACTAAAGGGGTTACTTTGCAGAAGGGGCAAAGAGGACCATAGTGTCTTCTCAATTCTTAGTGCTTATGAAACTTGTTCATGTACATATGTATTTCATCTCATTTAAATTCCTATTAAGTATGTCAGTAATCTTCCATCTGGCAGATTTAAAGAATATGGGGTTATTCACTGTTGTAGTAAAAGTTATCAGTTTATGTATCTGCTATGACAGAGTAAAAACAATCAAACATTATATGAACTCTTAGTAATGAGCTTGTTTCTCTCTTCAAGGAACAAAGTTCATGAAAAAGAGATGTGAAGGGCCAAAGGTGAATGCATGCACCTGTTTGTAAGCCTCTTGTCATTCTTCCTTCCCTCAGCAAAAGGGAAATAGGAAGACCAAGCCCCAACTCTCAGACCACATCATGAAAATTGTAATTATTCAAAATTTACAAGTCACCTTGAAGTTGTTATTGGTATCTTTCAAAGGGGAGCTTTGTCACCTACCTCAAGTTCATTGTCTTATATGTATATGAGGTCTGTCCAGAAAAAGTCCAACCAGTGGTAATACAACAAGAATGGTTTGCACAACACTGATGTAACTTAGCAGCCAAGGAGAGTGGATTGGAATGTGGATGTGTAAACAATGACGACTTCACTGTACTAGTCATTGGGGGTATAGATGCCATTGAGTGAGCATGTGTACTGTGTGACCATCACATTCAAAATGACTGAGTGAGTAGAGCAATGAATCTGCATCAAATTTTGCATTAAGCTTGAACATTCCTCTGTGAAAACTACTTGGATGATTCAGAAAGCTGCAGCTACAGGCAACTGGTGATTGATTGGCAGCTTAATCACAACAGCACATTCACTCATGCATCACGTCTCCTGCACTTTTTTAGCAAAACATCAAATCACCCAGGTGACTCAGGTCCCATACAGCCCAGACTTGGTGCCCTGTGGCTTTTCCCAAAACTAAAGTCACGTGTGAAAGGGATGAGATTTCAGACTATCGATGACATTCAGGAAAATATGATGAGGCAGCTGATGATGATTGAGAAGTGTGTGAGGTCCCAAGCTGCCCACTTTGAAGTGGACAGAGGCATCACTGTCCTTTGTATAATGTTTCTTATATCTTGTATCTTCTTCAATAAATGTCTCTAGTTTTCATATTATTGGCTGGATTCTTTCTGGACAGACTGTATACATACCATGGACCCCTGACCAGACTACAGAATGGAAGACTGGGGGATCCAGGGACAGTGTCCTTTCTGTGTAAGTGTTCTACATGGTACATTGGTTGTGGCAATTGCTTGATATATACTGTTGGATGAACACTTTCATTATGCATTTAACAGACACACACGCCAAAGGGTGTTTGAACCTTTTCAAAACAATGTTGAGGGAGAACTATGTTTATGTCTCCATATTGTTCCTCCTCAACCCATTCCTTGCTTCCCTTCCCTACACAGAGTCTCAGCTTCCAGGTGTCTCACAGAACACACCCAACCCCAGATCTATTCATAGTCATGTTTATGATATATGTGCAGTAGGGCTTTAACCAGTACTTAAGTGAATGACTAACAAGCTAAAAAATGAAAGAAAAAATGAGTGAGCAAATAAATAATATCGATATTAATTGAATGTGCTCATAGAGGGCAGAAGTACTCCTTTTCAGCAAAAGTAGTTGTCCTCATTCTCTCAGCTTTGGCTTGCGTAAAATTTGTGGTATGGCCTTCAGTGCCAGGGCAGTTGGAATATGCATACACCACTCTCATGAAGTCTTTCTAGGTGTATTTTTTTTAAATAAATGTTTGATATTTAGGGATAAAAGATAACCAGAATTGGGGGGGGGGGGTGGCTGGGAACATAATTGTTTCCTGCAGATACAGACATTCCATTTGATACAACCTTTTGGCTCTCAGGCCAGTCCCTGCTCTGACTTAGAGAGTCCCTTCCAGAGAGGGCTTGCGTAGAAGCTTCACAGCATGCTTTGACTCACTGTGTCTCCCCTGCATCTGACCCAAACAATTACACTGCAGAAAACATTATGGAGAGCTCGAACTAAACAGAACATTTTCAAATTGATAGGCTTATTATAAAAATGTCTTTATAAAAATTTTCCAAAGTATTTTCCTAAAACTTTAAAAATACTGCTAAGTCTAATATTTACTTTTAAGTCTAATAACCTAGAGCAAAAAGAAAGACTTTTAAAGGCTCCTATTCAAAAGCAGATCAGAGAGAAAGATCCTAGGTATAGATAACAAAAATCATCTCAAAATACACTCTCCGCCTCACATAAGGCTTAATAAAATAAATGACAATCAAGAACAGAGAAACATGAGTGGTTTTATTGCTTGCAACCTTCAGTTCTGACTGTTGGTTTGCACTGGCTTCATGGATCTTCCAAGGAATAAATATGAGCAGGTGCAAAGTAAAAGAAAGTCTTTCTATAAACTCCAAATCATGCTGTGTGATAGAAAACCGGACACAGAGTCAAAGCGGCCTGGGATGTCTTAAGTCCAAGACAGGTGAGTCCTAGAGGTTACATATAAAATCTTCAGGGCCCCTCATCCCCAATTAATCAACAAGCATTTCCTGAACTCTGCACTTCTGAGCCTCAAGACTCTCCTGAAAGTTTGGTTTAATTTGAAAAATAGAATAGTTAAAGAAACCCTAGAAAAGCTGTTGTGTAAGTATAAAGAAAAACATGGCCAGCTAGAATGCTGCGGTGACATTCAGCGTCACTTTGGGGAACGTGAACACAGACTACATGTTTGCTAGTGTAGGAGGCATGGAATCACGAGGGTCACTCCCAAGCACAGTTGGTGAAGACGCCTCAGGGCAGGCAGGCAAGTCCGCCCTCTATACTGCACATGCCTGGGCCTTTCGGGACATTCCTGGGTTCCTCTCTGGGTACTCCCAGACTCCTTACATTTCTGGGTTCTGGGAGTGGGAACTCCTGTTCCTTGTTCATGTCCCAGATGCAGTGGACATGTTAAAAGAACCCTCGTCTTACCCCACCACCTGCAAATGAGGACAGATATTTCATCCTGAGAAAGCAACCCATCAGGACTGTTCCAGGGACTGGGGAGGGCAGTGACCGGGCAAGAAGCATTTGTGGCGAGTGTTGGAAGTTCAAGGAAACCCCTTTACTGCTGGCGCGAGGCCCCCAACGTGGAATGAATCAAATTCCTCCAGCTTCAATCCGGCTACATTATATTTAGATAATAATCCTGAAATGTACATTGATGCTGAAGTTGCTTCTTCAAAACTTTAAGGCAACAATTAAGTATTCCATTGTCATGGCTCAATTAAACGGTTTGGCCTGAGAAAATTGGGGATTGTAAAGTGAGGATGGAATGTGCTTTGATCCTCTTTCCAGGGTTATTGTTTCATTAATAAATGAACATGTCATTTGTCTCACCAGAGGGAGCTCATGCCCTCCAGGCTTTTTTCCCTTTTTTGTTCAGGTTTTATAAAGATGAATTTCCAGGGCTCTGAAATACCATGGATTAGTGGCTAAGCCTGACAGCACTTCGGGGAGCAGCGAGCTTAAAGTGCCTCACACAGGTCTCCAAAGCACTTGTTTACTAATAGAGGAAATCAGCGACCGTCTGCAGCTGCTGATATCGCATTACCATTTGGAAAGACAGTAGCTGAGATAACAAATCACACAGTTTTAATAATTACTCCTGCATTCCCGTGTTTTGTTTCCTGCATAACTGTAAAGGCTGGATTTCTTCCAAATAAACAGATAAAAACAGTATGAAACTTTTATCTTTTAATGATAATGACAACACATCATGTTTCACTAAAAGTTTCCTGCTGATTTTTTTCTGATTTCTAGAGTTTCACTAAAATGTAATTATACTTTATAATTCCACTCTTTTAACCTTCACTTCAAAAACTATTCGCAGTGAGCAAGTTTACCAGGCACCAAGAGTCGAGCCAATCCGTCTGGACTCACCCATGTTGACTCACTCCTGCATTCTGTCTTGGGGTAAACCTGTCATTGAAATTGCATCCTGTACTATGAGCTACTTTGAGCTACTTTGCATTCAAATTAATAGCTAGTTTAATTTGAATGTAAAATAGCTCCATTTATGCCATGGTTTAAAAAAAAATAAGTAAGGCGTTTGGCAATGAATGGATGTTTAAGATATGATACATTAGCAACATATTTTTAATCCTAAATTGAACCTATATTAGGATTGGGACATTTTAATATCAATAGATAAGTCATAAAAGAAGCCCTTTTAAAAATCTGCATAGTAAATATGTGCTTTAGGGGTCAAAACTACTCCATTGTACAGATACAGTACAGGGTTTAGTTCATATGGTTGGTGCTGGGCATTTTCCTGCAAATCTGTGTATTGTTATGCTTCTATAGTCCAAGAATAGCAATTGATTTTTAAAACACATGCTGCAACTTTATTGGCTCAGTAATTACATGGACTTTATTTGGAGGTCAGTGAAAGAACAACTAAATAGGAAAATGAAGTCTTCCTCCCTTGTGCAATGAAACCATAAAAGTTGGCAGACAGAAAGGAATGCTAAACTTTTTCCCAGAGCTCTGAGTTTGGTTTCCACTGGTCCATGTTTCATTGGGTGATTAGAGAAAGCTTTTTTAAAGCCTTACTTCAGAATGATCTTAATTGGTGCAAGGTTGAGCCCTTTCTAGGAGGGGAGGGAAAAGGTTGAATAGCCTTTTCAAGTCACATGAAAGTTTCTGGGATGAATGTACGATAATTAGATTAATAAGTAGCTTAATTTATCACAGCTGAGGATTTCAACAGCCACACACATTAGAGCAAGAAAAAAAGATTAGTGTGATTCTAGTTTGCAAAAAAAAGTACTGAAACTTGATTAACCTTAAACACAAAGTGCCTTTCTTCCTGTCTAAATGTCTGATGGGGGGTGAGGAAGTGGGGAAATGGGAGATAGGTCCTGAAATAATCAGAAAAGTCCTATTTTATTCCTTTTTTTCCCTCAGTTAATGAGTGGTAGCATAATTGTTTGAACCAATTTTTCCTCTTACTGTTTCTTAAAATAATGGGTTGGAAATAAACCTGTAGAATCTTAAATTATATTGCCCACCCACATCATACAGACAGATCTTTTCTGATGTGCAATATCTGGTGAGCGGAGTCTCTCCTCTCTGCTGAGAAAAAAAGAAAGAAGAAAGTGGTGGGAGAATGAGATTTGAATGTGACCGTAAATCCAGTTAATATGTGTTGGAAACACTGAGGCTTAGATTATTGGATGGTATTTCCCAGAGTCATCTCAGGACTTTAAAGCCTGACTCTAGTCCCATGCCTTCAAAAATCACAGGTCACCCAAACCAGGAGCAGCGATGAGTTAAGGTAAGCAGTACTCATTGATTGAGACATGCTGACTCAAGTCAGTTATGATAAAAGCAAGGATACTTAAGAGTATTCACTTGAATAGGGTTGAAAATCAGACAGGAACTAGCACTCAAAAAATAGGCATCAAATCAAATTATTGTCTATCGGGGAGTCTTTTTCACCACCTCCTCCATATATGCACAATAAAAAATTTTGGTAAAAAGTGGAATTGGCTGGCCTATCTGATGGTCCTATCTAATGGGGGTGGCCTAATGTCAGAGTTGATGAACCTTAGATTCCCTGACTCCTGTCTGGCTGCAAATGAAACTTCCGCGCTGTGTGGAACAAAGCCGCTGGCACCAGCTTTGGTCTCGCAGTGGAAGAGCCTGGAGGGTGAATCTACAGTGCCCGTCAACACGCCATGGTCATTGTGGCTGGGAGGCCAGCTATGAGAGCCCAGCCGTGGAGCCCTGTATGGGACATTGTCCCCAGGGCTGCGTGAGGAAGTGTGTGCGGCTGGATGTGGCAGGCAGCTGGGACAGCCTCCAACTGGAAGGGAAAAATAAGAAGCTAAAATACCAGACAGCCTGGGGAACAGCACTACCTCTACCCCAGCAAAAACTGCTGTGCCCTTCTCCTCGGTCTCTGAGGCTTGCACTGAGGGGTTCTGAAAGAGGTCCGTGCACAGGGCCCCAGCTAGCACGTGCGAAAGTTACCTGTGGCCCAGCCAGACCAACCAGGGCAATGCCAAGGGCACTCGTGCACCGGCCTGCGTGAGCAGTTCCCAACTGGAGCCAGAACCTAAGGTGAATTCACTTCCACTGCGGGCGTCTTCTCTCAGAGCACGTCTTCGCTTCTGCGGGGATGAGAGAGAAGCTTTAATTTAAAAAAGAAAAGTCGCATAATGAAAAACATCACATTATGGTTGGAATATAATTTAAAATATTGAAATGTAAAACACTGATGTAATTATGGACTTAATAAACTTGAAAAACTGAGGCACAGTTCAGTCAGCAGCCCAAGCCTGAGAGAGTGTGCATATATCTAAAATGAATATCTCATTACTGGTTAACATTATTTAGTTAGGAGGAGATATGACCTCTAATTTGCCTTTTAATAATTAATTTGGTGTTTAAATAAGTGTCTTTTATTTAATAATGTTTTCTTCAACCAATTCACTATGTCAATAAACTCTTTGTTTAACCTTCTTAAAGGAAACATTTTCTCTGCTCGGAGGCAATTAATGAGCTATCAAATAAATAGGTACAGGAAAATGAGCCACAAGAGCTGCCCAGGACAGCAAGTGCGCTTTAATCCATGGAGTGGGTACGGCATGTCATGGTCAACCGTGACACACAGTCTCAGGTCGGTCCTCATCCTGTCGGCCTCCTTTCTGTCCTAACCCATGGCAGCGACAACTCACACCGTCAAACCTGCCCAGATGGAAACACCCCACACACACTTAGAGGCATTTTGTTTTGATTGCTGGTTCTTTAAGTTTGGTAAAAAAGAAAAAAAATTATAAATCTTTGACTTGGGAGTAGGTTGTCCTTTTAATGGGAAATTAAAGGAAATATAAAGAAATATTCAATATTAATATAAAATACTAGTGTCAATATTAATGACAGAGTGTCAAATTCTTTCTTTTGTAGACTTAGGACAAAAAAGTGTATCATGGATAACTATCATTTTTCATGCAACTTGTTTTAAAATACAGTGTTTTTAGCTAGTTATCTATGGGATGAGAATGTATTCTGCTTTTTTTCTTATTGATAGTTAAAAGTTCTTAAATTTGGTTTAGCCTCCTATAGTATGTGAGACAAATTTTTAAAAATTTGACCAGTAGTGACAATATTTTAACGTTATTTTGAAATTCAAGGGTTTCATTTTTCTAATAGGAGTAAATGAGTTATCAAAATTCGTTCCTTCTCGGAAGAGTTTACCTTGAGTGGGGCAGTGACTCCTGACCACCCTCCACTAGCTACACCCCTTTGTCCATAGTCATAGACTTCTGCCCTAGGGCACACAGTCAGCCAAAGAATGGGTGACATTTACTAGCCTCCTTATAACTGCTGACTGCAGCCATTAAGACAGCTCCGGCCAAGGTGAGGTGAGCCAAAGGCATGTACATGACCTCTGGTTAGGTCCTTAAAGGGCAGGTCTTCCTCCTCCACTTTTCCCTCTTCAAATTAAAATAAAAAGAGCCCTGGAGACTTCCTAAGATGGCGGCATAGGTGAATGCACCGTACTGCCTCGCACAACCAAACAAGGGAAAAAAAGAAATATACACATCCAAACACAGCCAGATCTGACAGAAAATCATATTGAGAGGAAGTCCGACAACCAAGGAATTAAAGAAGATACATTCATCAAGTTTGGTGAACCAGAAGGTGCAGAGCGAAGGGAGAGTGCTCGGGGACCCCGTAGCGAGCAGGTGAGCAGACGGCAGGTCCGCGGTTGGAGGGGCGGTCTCCGCAGGGCTTAAGCATACCCAGACGGGGACCGACTGAAGCTCGGTCTGCGCCCGGCTCCCACCGACCCCGGAGCGACCCCCGGAGTCAGCGCAAAGGGGCCCGAAGTGCTTGCAGGAGGCGGTGTGGGTGCGGAGAGCGGAGAAGGCGCCATTGTGTGCTCAGGCCCCGCCCCCAGAGGCTTCGGTCCCAGCACAACTACCGGGAACTTCCCTGC